>AWOL01S0000159.1:20916-37007 GCA_000715115.1 Nicotiana otophora | reverse complement strand
GTCCTCAGGGGAGTAAGAGGGTGGGGGGTAAGAGTGCTTCTAGGGTGAGAGTTAGGTCTTGGAACATAGAGACCTTGACGAGAAAGTCTATAGAGTTAGCGAGGATTATCCATAAAAGGAAGATAAACATAGCTTGTCTCCAGGAGACTAGATGGGTAGGAGATAAGGCACGGGATGTAGACGGGTTTAAACTATGGTACTATGGACATAAGGGAGGGGCGGGAGGTAAGAATGGGATATGTATTTTGGTCGATAGGAATCTCTAGTAGCTAGTAGTGGAGGTTAGGAGGGTGAGCGACAAGCTGACGAGCATTAAGCTAGTTGTTGGAGTTTTTACTTTAAACGTGATTAGTGCGTATACACCCCAAGTGGGCTTGGACGAAGATATCAAAAGGCACTTCTGGGAGTGTTTGGATGACATTGTGCGTGGTATACGACACACTGAGAAGCATTTTATATGAAGAGATTTCAATGGCCATATTGGGGCGATGTCTGGGGGTTACGATGACGTGCATGGAGGCTTTAGTTTTGGAGTTAGGACTGGATGAGGAACATCATTACTGGATCTTGCTAAGGCATTTTGTCATGCCCCGACCTTGGGGAGCGCGACCGGCGCTCAACCGAGATACCCTGGTCAAGCAAGCCTTTACAATACCTTCTACCCCACTCGCCCATGAATAAAGAGAAGATACATTTATATCATTAATTAAATATTGAGTGGATTCCATGAACAATACCAATTCCATTAACATTAGTCACATAATCTTATAGTCTCAAAATACATACACAATCATAGTTAAAGTGCAATAAGTGATTCAAATACAACAAGGCTAGTTTGACTTTTCCAAAACTCATATATAACCCACACTGTGTCTATGGAGCCTCAACGGATACAAAATACTATGATAATGCCGGTAACAAGGCCCGGGCTATACCTCAAAATATAATACACGTGAGACAAAAGATACACGACCCCGAATGAAGTAGGGCTCACCAAATCTTTCGAGAAGAGGGTGTACTGCTATCAATGATTAATGCCACCAACTGCGGAATCACCTGCATCCATTAAAGATGCAGCGCCTCTGACAAAAGGGACGTTAGTACGTACGGATCGACATCACCCTTTTCTAAAAATTATCTCATCCCAATAAAGGGGAATATTTCATCATATCAATCTCTCCCCAAATGAGGGAAATAATTACAATCCATTCCTACACCGGCATGTATAGTTTCGAGGTTACGCTATTTCAACCCACCATTCCTCGGTGACTAACAATACTCCCAAAGTTTTTGTTATTAAAAGGGTTCACAACTCATTTCAACGTCTTTTAAACGTTCCTTAGTTTCATTGGCACTAGTGGCCCCAAATGTAATATCATTCTTGGCACGTTGGTCGTATTTCATGTTTCATTCTCTTCTTACCTCTTTCACGGATTATTAACAACAAAGCATTTTTATTCAAGACTTGAGTACACATGTGAGCAAGTAAGAGTCTTAAGCATATAGAGATTTCTTACACAATTTGGCATAATAGCTTTCGCTTGAATCATGACTTGAAGTTATAGCATTTAGATATGCAACCCGTACTTTGAACACATTCAAATAGAATACAACATAACAAGAACATTAGAATACATATTGAACATATATCTTTTGACACAAGGCCTATTCAGAATAATCAATTCATAATGAACAACTCGGGACTTAAAAGGATAATGTGGGGTTCAATTCTAAGAGATGAGTTTAGTCAACATTTCTCGCCTCGAGTTTTTTAAATTATTACACTATTCAAGAATTCTTAGCCTCTTCGATCTATTTAGAAATATAGCAAAATTGAACACAAATTAGGAGAAAGTTTATGGTTCCAGCTCATTTGAGCATTTTATCAAACACTAGGTGGGTATTATAATTTTAAGGTCCTCATATGGTGGATTCCTCCATCCCACTATCCAAAGTCTACCCAATTTAGCTCAACATTCTTTTCCCAACCCTTGATAGTACATGCATGCATAATGAACAACTCTCACACCCAAGAATTGCTTTTCTCATTACTTATTTTCAGTAAAATCATGAAATTGAGGGGTAGGGAGTAGAATCTTACCTCTAGGATGAAGACCTAGTGAACTTTCTTGTGAATTCTTCAAATTTGAGCAAGAGTTAATGATCAATAAGCGTAGGAACTTCCCCTCTCACTCTATGGTAATCCCTCTCTCTAGAAATATCAGATTTTTGCTTCAAAAATGGCCCTTTACATCAATATATCGAAATAAGGTCGGGTCAAAATTTTGAAAACAATGAAACCCCGATGAAGATTTGCGGTCGCATATGCGACCGCATAACACTTCTGTGATCCGCAAAATGGACCGCATAATGGCCCTCCAAAACTGAGCACTCTTGCATCACTCTGTGACTGTGGTCCGCAGACCTATTCTGCGGTCGCATAATGTACCGCAGAACTTCCCTCCGAAAATTTTTTTTTGGATCTGCGATGGGTTGTGCGGGCTGCGAAATGATTATGCGGTTGGATAATGGACCGTATAATGGTCCAAAAAAAATTTACCCAAGTTTCTGCTTCAGTCTGCGGCAGATCTGTGGTCCGCAAATCAGTTCTGCGACCGCAGAATGGACCGCAAAAACATCCTGCACTTTCAAAACATTTCTTCAACTCCCTAACTCACCTCTACAATCATCAACACATAAGTCCACTTCGGCATCATGAAACCCCGGATTGTTAAGTAAAATTTTACGGGGCCTTACACATTTGATTTGGTGATAGCTAACACAAGTTTTTCGAAAAAGGAAATGCATTTGGTCACTTTTCAGAGTTCGACAGCCAGAACCCAGATTGAATTTCTACTCTTTAGAAAATCTGATAAACGTATATACGTCGGACTGCAAGGTCATCCCGAGTGAGAACATCACGACCCAACATAGGCTCCTGGTCATGGATTTGGAGATTACGAGGAAGCGAAGTAAGAGGGGTGTATGGTCTACCTAGGATCAAATGGGGTGTGTTGACTAAAGATAGAGCCCAGGAGTTGGGGAATAAGTTGATGGTCATGGGAGCATGGAGGAGCAATGGGGACGCGAGTGGTATGTGGACCGCAACTGCCAATTGCATAAGGAAGACTTCTAGAGAGGTATTGGGGGTCTCAAAGGGCCTCTCTAATGGTCGCAAAGGGGACTGGTGGTGGAGTACTGAGGTCCATGGTAAATTGGAATCCAAGAAAGTGGCATATTTGAAGCTTTTGAAGAGCCTGAACGAGGAGGAGAAGATAACGAACAGAGAGCGGTATAAGGTTTCTAAGAAGGAAGCGAAGTTGGCAGTTGCCGCGGCTAAGACTGCCGCGTTTGAACGCTTGTATAAAGAACTTGGAGGCAAATGAAGAGATAATAAATTGTACAGGCTAGCCAAGGTGCAAGAAAGGAAGGCTCGTGACCTTGACCAAGTGAAGTGTATCAAGGATGAGGATGGTAGAGTGCTGTTGGATGGTGCACTTATTCGACGGAGATGATAGACTTACTTCCATAAATTCTTGAATAAAGAGAGGGATAGGAACATTGTGCTGGGTGACTTAGAACACTCCTAAAATCATCAAAATTTTGGGTATTGCAGGCGTATAAGAGCTGAGGAGGTATATGGGGCTATGCGTAAGATGAGCAGGTGAAGACCAACCCGGTCAGACGAAATACTGGTTGCGTTTTGGAAGTGTGTGGGTAGGGCGGGCTTGGAGTGGCTCACTAGGTTATTTGATGTCATTTTTAGGATGAAGAGGATGCCCTAGGAATGGAGATGGAGTACGATGATCCCGTTCTATAAGCTACTTGGCCATACTAAGAAAGTGTGGGAGAGGGTGATGGAGCTAAGGGTAAGGAGAATTTTTTCGGTTTCAGAGAACCAATTAGTATTTATGCCGGGGCCTTCGACTATAGAATTTATTCACCTTTTTAAGAGGTTGATGGAGCAATATAGGGATAGGAAGAAGGATTTACGTATGATGTTCATCGACTTAGAGAAGGCTTATTGTAAAGTGCCGCGGGAGGTGCTATGGAGATATTTGGAGGTTAGAGGAGTTCATGTTGCATATATTAGGGTTATTAAGGACATGTATGATGGAGCTAAGACTCGGATAAGGACGGTGGGAGGGAATTCATAACACTTCCCAGTTGTGATGGGGTTGCACCATGGGTCATCCCTCAACCCATTTCTATTTGCCATGGCGATCGACGTACTGACGCGACAAATTAAAGGGGAGGCGTCGTGGTGTATGTTATTTGTAAAGGATATTGTACTGATTGACGAGACGGGTGGTGGTGTAAATGAGAGGTTAGAGTTTTAGAGGCAGACCCTGGAGGATTCTAAAGGTTTCGAGTTAAGCAGGACCAAAATAGAATACTTGGAGTGCAAGTTCAGTGGCGCGACTCAGGAAATGGATGAAGACGTGAGGCTTGATCACAAGTCATCCCCCAGAGATAAAGTTTCAAGTACCTTGCATCAATTATACAAGGGAATGGGGAGATCGACGAGGATGTCATACACCATATTGGACGGGATGGATGAAATGGAAGCTCGCTTTCGGTGTTCTGTGTGATAAGAATGTGCCACCAAAATTTAAAGGAAAGTTTTATATGGTAGTAGTCAGACTGACTGTGCTGTATGGGCTGGAGTGTTGGCCAGTCAAGAATTTCCATGTCCAGAAGAAGAAGGTGGCTGAAATGAGGATATTAAGATGCATGTGTGCGCATACCAGGTTAGAGAGAATTAGAAATGAAGTTATCCAGGACAAGGTGGGCATGTCTCCAGTGAAGGACAAGATGTGGGAGGTGAGACTTAGATGGTTCAGCTATGTGAAGAGGAGAGGCACAGGTGCACCGGTGAGGAAGTGTGAGAGGCTGGCATTGGAGGGCCAACAGAGAGGTAGAGGTAGGGAGAAAAAGTATTTGAGAGAGGTGATTAGGCTAGATATGGCATTGCTCCAGCTTACTGAGCATGGCCATGGATAGGAATGTGGAGGTTGAGAATAAAGGTAAATAGTTAGGTAATCGAGCATTGTCCGTATTTGTAGTAGTAGCTTTGATACATCACTTAGTATCTTTTGTGTATTTTTGTATCCCTAGACTTCTGGTATTACTTGTTACTGCCTTTGTTTTAGTTTTCTGTTTGCATTTCTTAGTGTTAGTTTTGTATTTTCGCTTCGGTTGTCTGATTTGGTTTGCTTGTTATTGCCCCTTCTATTTACCTTTCCTGAGCTGAGGGTCTACCAAAAATAGCCTATCTGCCTTCTTAAAAGTAGGGATAAGGACTGCGTACACTCTACTCTCCCTAGACCCTTCTTGTAAGACTATACTGGGTGTGTTATTATTGTTGTTGTAAAGAGTTAGCCTCACATACCTTGACTCTAGCCTTTTTAAGCGTATCACAATGTTTGTCGCCTCTTTCAACGATAATTTATGGCAATATATATCAAGAGGGACCAATATTAGCACTAATGCTCATGTTTCAGTCACTTAGGCATTTTATCAAATACCTTATGGCTGTAAAGCCTCATGACCCTTAATAATGATGTTTTCTTCACTCAATTCTTATTCTACTACTTCTAGGTGATTCTACAATCCCAAATAGATATAACTAACACCATTTCTCATCACCCAAATATTTACAACATTATTAAGTTAACAACCCGAGATACTAACATAGTTCATATGATTCTTTTTATCAAACCCATTTATTATTCTTCGAAGAACTCATCAATTTACAGCTATAAATGATTAGGGAGTAGAAGCATTACCTTTTTAAAGTTCAATCCTCTTGAATTCGAGTATTAGGGTTTCTTTTCTCAACAATGATGTCTCAATTGAATATCTAATGATTTGAAGGGTTTACCCATGTTAATAAGGTATGAGAGAATTACAATTAACTTATAATCATCATTAGAACTTACCTTGGATGATGGAGGGACCTTTGAGGAAATTGGGTTTTTGAGAGCTTCCCTTTCTAGAACATATTTACGTGTTTGGGGTGTAGAGAACGAGATAGGGATTTTAAAACGACTTTCCAGGTGCGCGTTCATGCAGCTGAAGGCCCAACCGTGCACCTGACCGCGCATCAAGGGCGGTGACACTTCCTCGAGTGCGCTACCGTGCACGTGACAGCAGATTGCGCAGACTGCGTATTGTCTAGTAAAATACGCATAACATTTTGCACATAGATCTGTTTGGTCTCCATAATATATCATTGGAAAGGTATTTCAATGGATACAACTTTCAGTTTTTAAGTTTTCTTAAAATCCTAACATATTTTCATGAAATCGGGCTGTAAGACAGACCTTCCATAAACTTAGTTGATTCTATCGAATCTTATGCACCTCACTCTCCGTCTTGATTCCAAAATAACTATTTTTACCCATACTCATCCCGATAGGACTTCACATGTCTAAAGTATCATATTAATACTTATTTAACAACATCCACGCCTAATCCGAATTTACGGAGCGTCACACTCGCCTAGACAAAACTCTCTAAAAGACTACATTTTAGGAGTTTTTTTCTCCTACTTCAAGAAACAGAATCCTAATAGATTAAAAATTCAGCGCAAAATCCTAGCAGTATTGTAACGACCCGACTTGTCGTTTGATAATATATGTCTCGTTCAGTGACTTAAGGTCTCGAGCAGCTTCGTAATATGTATTATGACCCGCGAGTGTGGTCGAGTTTGATTTTCGAAAGATTTGAAATTTAATTAAAAGAACAATTCTCATTTTGAAGCTTAAATGAAAAAACAAATTGACCGGAGATTTAACTTATGAGTGAACGACCTCGGATTCGAATTTTGATGATGTCAATAGCTCAATATGGTGATTTTGGACTTAGGAGCGTGTCCGAAAAACTATTTGGAGGTCCGTAGTGGAATTAAGCTTGAAATACCGAAAGTTGAATTTTTGGAAAGTTTGACCGGGGGTGATTTTTTGATATCGAGGTCAGAATTTGATTCTGGAAATTGAAATAGCTTCGTTATGTCATTTATGACTTGTGTGAAAAATTTGAAGTCATTCCGGATTGATTTGATGTATTTCGGCACAAGATATAGAATTTGACAGTTCAAAGTTTATTACGCTTGAATTGAGGTGTGATTCGTGGTTTTAGCATTGTTTGATGTGATTCGAGGCTTCGACTAAGTTCGTATGATGTTTTAGGACTTGTTCGTATATTTGGTTGAGGTCCCGAGGGGCTCGGGTGAGTTTCGGGGTGGTTTCGGACCATTTCTAGGCCATTTTTAATTGTTGGTTTCTACCTACAGAGGTGTGCATCACGATCGTGAACTTTTGGTCGTGTTCGCGAAGAGCAAACAGTAGTTTGGGGCCTTGAGAATCGCGATCGCGTAGAACAAATCTCTGTTGCACTGACCCGACTTTGGAAGCTTATATCTCACAATCTATAAGGAATTTAGAGTTGATCCAAAAATGAAAGTTGTAACCCTTGATGTCTAGTTTTCATAAAAGTAAATCATTTGTCATTTAGAGTTGTATACAAAAGGTTATGTTGGATATACTATAGGCTGTTTGGGAATAGTTTGAAAATCTTTGTTGCACAGGGCTGACTTTGGAAGATTATATCTAGAAATACATAAGGAATTGGAGATTAGCAACAAATCAGAGTTATAGCCCTTGGTGTATAGTTTTCAGAAAGTTAAACCATTTGCAATATGGAGTTTTGTACAAAAAGTTATGACCATTATACTAGAGGCTGTCTGGAAGAGTTGGGGGAGTTTGTTCTTCGCGATCGCGATTGGTTTTCCGCGATCGCGAAGAGCAATTTAGGGGCTGAAACTTTTTGTGCTTCATGATCGCGAAGCATTTTCCGCGATCGTGAAGAGAAAATACCTGGGCAGTAGCTATATTTCGAGGTTTCAACCATTTTTGACATATTTGGAGCTATGGAGCTCGGATTGAAGCGATTTTTGAGGCGATTTTCACCATATGGATTAGGGTAAGTGTTCTATATCCTAAAGCATTTATATTTCATGAATCTATGATTATATTCATCATTTAATTCATATTTTAATGGAAAAAATCAAGATTTTTGTAAAAGCTTCCAAAAACGAAAATTTAAGATTTGGAGATCGAGTTGTTATTGGAATTCAATAAAATTGGTATGATTGAACTCGTATCGGAATGGGTGTTCGAATTTCATAAAAATTATGTCGGGTTCCGAGGGGCGAGTCCTGCGTTGACTTTTGTTGACTTTTTGGAATAAATTTTTAAGTCGACATATTATTATCCGGAATTGTTTTCGACAAATTTTAATGGAATTATACAATTAATTTGGATAGATTTGAGCTGTCTGGAGGTCAATTCAAGCAAGAAGGATATTTTGGAATATCGGCCTAACTTCAAAAAGGTAAGTGTTGTACTTAACCTCGAGTGGAGAAATTATCCCTTAGGCATTGAGTCTTATGTGCCATTTGTGAAATGTGAAAAGCCGTGTACGCGAGGTGACGAGTACGTACTCGGGCTTATACGTGCAAACATTTATTGAATTAAAGTCTTAGGCATTATTGTGTAGTAAATTGAAAAATTGTGAAAAATTATTAAATCATCTGTTTGCCATGCCTAAATCCTTATTGTTTAATTTGTTTTTATATGATAATTTGATGTGATTATTACTTGAAATATTTATGAAATTTCGTGAGTATTGTTGGTTTAATATTTCTTGAAAATTAATTCCAATGTGAATTTTCTTATGCAAATAATTAATTTAAGCGAGCTTAAGAATAAGTGTTAATATAATTATCTAAATTTGCATTAATGAAGGCTTTGCTTTGTGCTGAGTAATTTTTATCTCTATTGATTGTTTTTGAGTGTTATATATATTGTGTGGAGCCTTGGGCTATTTTTTCTAAAATTAATTGATTTTATTATGTCTTGGGAATTTGGTTGTGGCCATTGGACAAATTGTGATATGAATTGATTTTATTATATTGCCATATTAATTTCCCGTGTAAATTATTATGTTGTGTAAGTTATTGTTTTGGGGAGATAAGGGTGGCATTTCACCGTTGATATTATGTGGGTATAAGGATAGCATTTCACTGTTATTGTATTTGTTGGAATATTGTCTGGGTGGAGTGATAAAGGTGGCTATAGGAGTAATAAGGGTGGCTATTATCAGGGACGATATGTGATGATGTGGGGTTGTGGTGTTGAAGATTTTTATGTGATGTTGTGATTTTTCTTGTGTTTATTTTTATGCCTTGTGCAATTGGTCTTGTTGATAATAAATTGATAACAATCTGTTTTATGTTGAAATTGAGAGCATGTGGCTATTGCCAGGCGGATTATAAAATGAAATCTGGTCACGAGGTGCCGTGAGTAAATAATGAGGATATTTGGCACGTGAATTATCCATGCAGTTGTGATATGAAGTGTGGGCACGAGGCGCTGTGATAAAATGATAAAGGTAATTGGCACGTGAATTGTCCGTGCAGCTGTGATATGAAATGAGGGCACGAGATACCGGGAAAATATGATGATTTAATTATGAGTACGAGGTGCCGTGGAAATATGAAAATTGGCTGAGACCCGTATTTTTATGATTATGAAATGAGGTGTCACATGGTGACTTTTTAATTGAAAGCATTATACTCAAAATATTTATTTCGAAGGATTTGTACTTAAAAGGTATTATATAAAAGAATTGTATTTGAAAGATATTTATTTGAGAAAATTATATTTGAAAAGATTTATTGAAAGAATTATATTTGAAAAATAATTATTTGAGAAAATTATATTTAAAAGAGAGTTATCTGGAAGAATTATATGTGAAAGACATTTATTTGAAGGACTTGATTTAATTTGGTATAATTGTGTTTATTAATTGTTGAGTGATATTAATGGTACTTGTTGTCTGTTGTGCATATAACTGGTTGTTTTATCCTGCCCTTATTATTATTATTTATTTTCTATTATTTTGTATATTTTATTGCACAGGTTATTAGACTAGTGAGTGTCTTGACTGTACCTCGTGTCTACTCCATTGAGGTTAGTCTTGATACTTATTGGGTACCGACCGTGGTGTACTCATACTACACTTCTGCACATTTTTGTGCAAAGCCAGGTATTGAAGATATCGGACATGAGTGGAGTTAAAGCGGGATCGTAAGGATTCAAGGTAGAGCTGTTTGGTCGTCGCAGTCCCTTGGAGTCTTTTCATTTTATTGTACTGCTAATTTGTAATCAAACAGTATTGTATATTCGGTCCTCGTGATCATTCCATATATTCAGTTAGAGTTCGTGACTCAGTATTACCAGTCTTGGGAGGTTGTATATCGTAATTATTTCCGCTGTTAGTTTTGATTACTTAAAAAAAATGGCTTCAAAATGTAATTGAAATCGGCTTACCTAGTCTTAGAGACTAGTTTCCATCACGACGCCTGTGGTGAGATTTTGGGTCGTGACAAGTTGGTATCAGAGCTTTAGGTTTATAGGTTCTACGAGTTATGAACGAGTCTAGTAGATTCTTGCGGATCGGTACGGAGACGTCTGTACTTATCTTCGAGAGGCTACAGAACTGTTAGGAAATTTCCATTTCTTTCATTCATGTCGTGCGGAATTTGTTGAATTTGGAATTTGAACCTTTGTATCTCCATTCTCTCATAAATGGTGAGGACACGTGGTACTGGGTTAGCTGAGCAGGCATCAGCACATACTGCTAGGGCTGCAAGAGGCCGGGGCCGAGGTAGAGGTCGAAGAAGGGCACGTGCTGCGACTAGAGCACCTGTCAGAACAACAGTTGAGGAGCCACTAGTATCTCCAGTTGGGGGACATGTAACAGAAGTACCTGTTGTTACCCCCGGACTTCAGGAGACTTTTTCACAGTTCCTGAGTATGTTGGGTACATTAACTCAGGCGGGATTGATCTCTATTGCACCAAACATTCCGCAGATTGGGGGAGTAGCTTAGACTCCTATCTCAACTCCAGAGCAGCAGGTTCACATTGGTCAGGTTTCGGGTGTAGTACCGGTACAACCTGTTATTCCGGTTCGACCTGAGGTTAGGCCCGAGGCATCAGAAGAGAACAAAAGAGACTTGAAAGGTTTAAGAGGTATTGTCCACCTACTTTCAGTGGCACAGCTACAGAGGATGCCCAAGAATTTCTAGAAAATTATCACCTTATTCTCCGCACCATGGGTATTGTGGAGGTGAGAGGAGTTTCCTTTACTATATTTCAACTGTCAGGCTCAGCGTATCGGTGGTGGAAAATCTATGAAGAAGGTAGACCAGCCGATGCCACACCACCAACTTGGGCTCAATTTCCGGAAATGTTCTTGAAAGAGTTTGTTCCCCAGACTCTCAGAGATGCATGGCGTGCAGAGTTTGAACGGTTGCGTCAGGGCACTATGACAGTGTCAGAATATCCTATCAGGTTCGGTGAGTTAGCCTGTCATGCACCTATCTTGGTTCCTACAATCAGAGAGCAGGTCCGCAGATTCATTGAGGGACTCGAATATGATATTAAAATATACATGGCTCGAGAATTGCAAACTGATACTCCATTTCAACAAGTAGTAGAGATTGCAAGGAAGATTGAGGGTGTTTTAAGCGAGGAAAGGGAGTCTAAGGAGGCCAAAAGGTCTCGAAGATTTAGAGGGTTCAGTGGATTTTACTCTTCAGCTAGAACCTATTATAGTGGAGGCTCGAGTAGTCGGTCAGCTCAGTCAGCACATCAAATTACTCGGAGTGCTCTAGTTTACAGTGCACCACTGACACGAGATTCTTACAGTGGTTATTCCAGTTATCCGACACAGACTCAGTACGAGCAGCCGCGACCTCAGAGGGGTTGTTATGAGTGTGGTGATACTAGGCATATCATGAAAGATTGTCCCAGACTTGGGAGGGGTAGATTTCATCAGAACACTCCAGCTACAAGCTTTATTCTAGTTGATACTCCACGTGCATAGTCAGCTAGAGGTGGAGGACAGGAGGGTAGTGGGCGCCTAAGAGGTGGAGGTCCGACCCGTTAATTTAGTCACTATGATTTGGCTGAGGCTAATACACCAGATGGTGTCGTAACAGATACGATCCCAATTTTAATTATAAAAGGATATTTTTCTTAATTTGATTCGGTTCTGAATATTGAGGTGAGTCCTCCTATTATGATCCACTTATGGGTGAGCTTCGTAAATTTGTGACTTACTTATATGTTTATCCCTGTAGGGAGATTTGAAGGTGTGAGCCTGCATCTGTCATTTATTTTGTACACCATTGAGGGCTATAAGTCCAAAAGTAATTTTTATTATTCATTACAGTGGGTTTAATGTGTTTCGGAATAATTGATTCCAATTTTTATGAATTATACGCCCTACCGGTATGAGGGTTCATTATGTGTTATGAAAATTATTTATGAAATATATTGAAAAGACGAAAGAAAGGAAAATTGAAATTTCAGTTGGCACAATGTGCAAAATACTTGTGATTCGGAGTTGAAGACGAGATCCTTGCATTTTATATATGATGTGAAATATTTAAACCGGGCTACAAGTCGCGGTGGAAGTTATAAGGACGAGATCCTTGTAGTAAAATATTTATGAGTTTAAAATTATCCCTTTGTGAAATTAATTTGTACAATAAAATCAATAGGGAGTCATGCATGTTAGGCTTATTTGATAATTCTTGTATATTTTTCTGTTCATATTCAGCCATTTTCGTGCCATAAACATTGAGTTTTAGCGTATGAGGTGACTGCCCAGGTGGCGTTAAATATGACTCATTAATCCGAGTAAGTAATCATGGGGTCTTCATGCCTCACATTCCGTTGTTAGTATTGTGAAAATTCAAAATGAGGTGGTGGTTAATATGAGATTAATATATGATGCTGAAATTAATTATAAATGGCTTTCAAGACCAGAGATATGGTGATGAGCATACATATGATGTGCTTCATGTCCTGATATCATTATGATAATGCAGTGTTTGTAACGCTGAGATTGTGTTATTGATATATACATTGTGGATGTGTTGTTAGGAGTTGTTTTGGTGTTACTCTGGCAGGTGGTTAGACCCAATTACAAGGGACTCTGCCGAAACTTTTTAAAAATTTGGGGGTTAGAAAAAAATTGGGAGATTGAGACGTGCAAGGAAGAGACAATTATGTTATGTGTTTGAGGGTGAATGATCCTAAGCGGGGAAAAATATAACACCCCAAAATTTTTTTGAAGTACTTCAACACTATCAAAAAAATTGATGTGTGCGTAGGCACGAGTTGCTATAGCCAGTTGAGACTAATACCATGCATTCTTATGAAAATCAGATCTTTTGAAATGTTTGAAGTGTAAGAAATTGATCTTAAAGTTTATAAATATGGATAAAAGAAATAAATTCAAAAGAGATGATGTTGTCAGGCTTATCTCAAATGTGGTAGCGTGGAATCAACCGTGAGTATATGTGTAAAAGTAAAATCATCAATTTGGTAACCTCAGAATAATTCTTAGAACGTTCGAGGACGAACGTTTGTTTAAGAGGTGGAGAATATAACGATCCGACTTCTCATTTTAAGAATTTACGCCCCGTTCAGTGACTTAAGGTCTCGAGCAGCTTCGTAATATGTATTATGACCCGCGAGTGTGGTCGAGTTTGATTTTCGGAAAATTCAGAATTTAATTAAAAGAACAATTCTCATTTTTGAAGCTTAAATAAAAAATAAATTGACCGGAGATTTGACTTATTTGTAAACGATCTCGGATTCAAATTTTGATGATGTCAATAGCTCCGTATGGTGATTTTGGACTTAGGAGCGTATCCGGAAAATAATTTGGAGGTTCGTAGTGGAATTAAGCTTGAAATGCCGAAAGTTAAATTTTGGGAAGTTTGACCGGAGGGTGACTTTTTGATATCGAGGTCAGAATTCGATTCTGGAAATTGAAATAGCTTCGTTATGTCATTTATGACTTAAGTGCAAAATTTGAAGTCATTCCGGATTGATTTGATGTATTTCGGCACAAAATATAGAATTTGAAAGTTCAAAGTTTATTAGGCTTGAATTGAGGTGTGATTCGTGGTTTTAGCGTTGTTTGATGTGATTCGAGGCTTCGACTAAGTTCGTATGATGTTTTAGGACTTGTTGGTATATTTGGTTGAGGTCCCGAGGGACTCGGGTGAGTTTCAGGGTGGTTTCGGACCATTTCTAGGCCATTTTTAATTGCTGGTTTCTGCCTACAGAGGTGTGCATCGCGATCGCGAACTTTTGGTCGCGTTCACAAAGAGCAAACAACAGTTTGGGGCCTTGTGAATCGCGATCGCGGAAGCTCTTTCGCGATCGCGTAGAACAAATCTCTATTGCACTGACCCGATTTTGGAAGCTTATATCTCACATTCTATAAGGAATTTAGAGTTGATTCAAAAATGAGAGTTGTAACGCTTGATGTATAGTTTTCATAAAAGTAAACCATTTGTCATTTGGAGTTCTGTACAAAAGGTTATGGTGGATACACTATAGGCTGTCTGGAAAGAGTTTGGAAATCTCTGTTGCACAGGGCTGACTTTGGAAGCTTATATCTAGAAATATATAAGGAATTGGGAGATTAGCAATAAATGAAAGTTATAGCCCTTGGTGTTTGTTCTTAGAAAGTTAAACCATTTGCAATATGGAGTTTTGTACAAAAAGTTATGACCATTATACTAGAGGCTGTCTCGAAGAGTTGGGGGAGTTTGTTCTTCGCGATCGCGATTGGTTTTCTGCGATCGCGAAGAGCAATTTTGAGGCTGAAACTTTTTGTGCTTCGCGATCGCGAAGAGTAAATACCTGGGCAGCAGCTATATTTCGAGGTTTCAGCCATTTTTGACATATTTGGAGCTATGGAGCTCGGATTGAAGCGATATTTGAGGCGATTTTTACCATATGGATTAGGGTAAGTGTTCTATATCCTAAAGTATTTATATTTCATAAATCTATGATTATATTCATCGTTTAATTTGGATTTTAATGGAAGAAATCAAGATTTTTGTAAAATCTTCCAAAAACGAAAATTTAAGATTTGGAGGTCGAGTTGTTATTGGAATTCAATAAAATTGGTATGGTTGAACTCGTATCGGAATGGGTATTCGAATTTCATGAAAATTATGTCGGATTCCGAGGGACGTGTCCTGCGTTGACTTTTGTTGACTTTTTGGAATAAATTTTTAAGTCGACATATTATTATCCGGAATTATTTTCGACAAATTTTAATGGAGTTATACAATTAATTTGGATAGATTTGAGCTATCCGGAGGTCAATTCAAGCAAGAAGGCTATTTTAAAATATCGGCCTAACTTAAAAAAGGTAAGTGTCTTGCTTAACCTCGAGTGGGCAAATTACCCCTTAGGCATTGAGTCTTATATGCCATTTGTGAAATGTGAAATGCCGTGTACGCGAGGTGACGAGTACGTACTCGGGCTTATACGTGCAAAAATTCATTAAATTAAAGTCTTAGGAATTATTGTGTAGTAAGTTGGGAAATAAAAATTATTAAATCATCTGTTTGCCATGCCTAAATCCTTATTATTGAATTTGTTTTTATATGATAATTTGATGTGATTGTTACTTGAAATATTTATGAAATTTCGTGAGTATTGTTGGTTTAATATTTCTTGAAAATTATTTTCAACATGAAGTTTCTTATGCAAATAATTAATTTAAGCGAGCTTAAGAATAAGTGTTAATATAATTATCTAAATTTGCATTAATGAAGGCTTTGCTTTATACTGAGTGATTTTTGTCTTTATTGATTGTTTTTGGGTGTTATATATATTGTGTGGAGTCTTGGGCTATTTGTTGTGAAATTAATTAATTTTGTTATATCTTGAGAATTTGGTTGTGGCCATTGGGCAAATTGTGATATGAATTGATTTTATTATGTTGTCGTATTAATTTTTCGTGTAAATTATTATGTTGTGTGAGTTATTATTTTGGGGAGATAAGGGTGACATTTCACCGTTGATATTATGTGGGTATAATGGTGGCATTTCACTGTTGTTGTGTTTGTTGGAATATTGTCTGGGCGGAGCAATAAGGGTGGCTATATGAGCGATAAGGGTGGCAATAGGAACGATAAGGGTGG
>AWOL01S0000159.1:0-12265 GCA_000715115.1 Nicotiana otophora | reverse complement strand
ATTACAAACAACCTCCCAAGACTGGTACTACTGAGTCACGAACTTTAACTGAATACATGAAGTGATCTCAAGGATCGAATACTCAATATTATTTGATTAATAATTAACAGTACAATAAAGTGGAAAGATTCCAAGGGACTGCGACGACCAAGCATCTCTACCTTGAATCCTTGCGATCACACTCTAACTCTGTCCGAGTCTGATATCTCCAATACCTGGCTCTGCATAAAAATGTGCAGAAGTATAGTATGAGTACACCACGTTCGGTACCTAGTAAGTATCAAGACTAACCTCAGTGGAGTAGTGACGAGGTACATTCGAGACACTCACTAGTCTAATAATATGTGCAATATAGTATACAAAAATAATATGAAACAAATAACAATGATGGCAACAATAATCAACCAGTGATATACACAGCAGGGCAACATGAACACCATAAATATTGCTAAATAAATAATGAATACAAGTACAACCAATTAATCAAGTCTTTCAAATATAAATCTTTCGCCTATATGTTTTTGTTCAAATAATAATCTTCAGGATATAATACTATCCAATAAATATATTTCAAATATACTCTCTTCAAATAAATATCTTTCAAATATAATTTTTTCAAATAAATCTCTTTCAAATATAATTCTTTCAAATAAATCTCTTTCAAATATAATTCTTTCAAATAAATATCTTTCGAATAAAAGTCACCGTGTGACACCTCATTTCAAAATCATAAAAATACGGGTCTCAGCTCACTTTCATATTTCCACGGCACCTCGTTCCAATTTCTCTATCACAACTATACGGACAATTCACGTGTCCATATCATCATCATTTACTCACGGCACCTTGTGCCCACATTTCATATCACAATTGCACGGACAATTCACGTGCCAATATCATCATCATTTAACTACGGTACCTCATGCCCACATTTCATATCACAATTGTACCGACAATTCACGTGTCAATATCATCATTATTTACTCACGGCACCTCGTGCCCATATTTTATTTCATAATCCGCCTGACAATAGCTACAGGCTCCCATTTTCAACATAGATCAGACTATTATCAAGTTTATCGAAACAACAAGACAAATTGTACAAGACATAGAAATAAACACAAGGAAAATCACAACATCACATAAAAATTACCAACGCAATAACTCCACATCATCACATATCATCCCTGACAGTAGCCACCCTTATCTCTCCTATAGCCACCCTTATCACTCCTATAATAGCCTCCCTTATCCCTCCGTCCTGACAATATCAATAGCCACCCTTATCGCTCCTATAGTCACCCTTATCTCTCCTATAGTCACCCTTATCACTCCGCCCAAATAATATCCCAACACACATAACAAAAGTGAAATGCCAATCTTATACCCACATAATATCAACAGTGGAATGTCACTCTTATATCCTCAAAATAATAACTCAAATAATACAACAATTTATACGGAATATTATCACGGCAACATAACAAAATTAATTCATATCACAATTGCCCAATGACCACAACCAATTTCAAAAATATAACAAAATCAATTAATTTTACAACAAATAGCCCAAGGCTCCACACAATGTGTATAAAACTTCAAAACAACAACAGATATGGAAAATACTTAGTATAGGGCAACTCCTTCATTAATCCAAATTCTTGATAATTATATTAACGTCTCAGTTTAAACTTATTTCATTAATTATTTGTAAATAAAAAATTCATAATATAATTATTTTCAGAAAATATCAAATCACCAAACTCACGAAATTCACATAAATATACAATTAATAATCACATCAAATTGTCATATAAAAACAACTTCAACAAACGCTAATTGGGGCATGGCAATTGGAAAATAGATGATTTAATAAATGCCAACAATTATTCAATTTACTACACAATATGCCTAAGATTTTAACCCAATAAATTTTACACATATAAGCCCGAGTACGTACTCGTCACCTAGCGTAAGCGGCTTTTCACATTTCACAAATGGCATATAAGACTCGATGCCTAAGGGGTAATTCTCCTACTCAAGGTTAGACAAGATACTTACCTTTTTGAAGTTATGCCGATATTTCAAAACTACCTTCTTGCTTGAATTGACCTCCGGACATCTCATAGCTATCCAAATTAATTATATAACTTTATTAAAATTCATCGGAAATAATTTCGGATAATAAAAAGTCGACTTAAAATTTTATTCTAAAAAGTCAATCAAAGTCAACACGGGGCCCGCCTCTCGGAATCCGACATAATATTCACAAAATCCAAACGCTCATCCCGATACGAGTTCAACCATACCAATTTTATCAAATTCCAATAACAAATCGTCCTCCAAATCTTGAATTTTCGTTTTTGAAAGATTTTGCAAAAATCTTGATTTCTTCCATTTAAATTCGAAATAAACGATGAATATAACTATAGATTCATGAAATATAATCACTTTAGGATATAAAACACTTACCCCAGTCGAAGTCCTGAAGAAATCCTCAAAAGTGCCCAAAAACCGAGCTCCAAAAATTCCAACCGAAAATAAAGAAATGACGTATTTTCAATCCTTAAGTTTCTGTCCAGGTTCGCATTTGCGGACAAAAACTTTGCATTTGCGAATGAACAGTAACCTCCCATGAACAATGTTCACAATTGCGATACTTTGTTCGCAATTGCGAACTCCACTAAAATCCAAAAATCATCGCAATTGCGAAAAATTGTTCGCAATTGCGAATGAACAGTAGCCTTCAATGAACAGTATTCGCAATTGCGGATGAACAGTACCTCACCAGAAACCAGAAAACTCAAACTTCTCCGAAATGATCCGAAACCACCCCCAAACTCATCTGGAACCTCCCAGACACAAACCATATATGAATTTCAATCATAAAACATGCTACGGACCTGCTCGCGCACTCAAAACACTGAAAAGAGGTCGTCGTGACCCGATATTGACCTTGGTCAAACTCCCAAATTTCTTAACTTTACTAGTCTCTCAACCAATAATCTAAAAATACACCTAAGCCCCTTGGGACCCCGTAAAATCATACCAACAAGTCCTAAAATATGATACGAACTTAGTCGAGGCCTCAAATCACATCAAACAATGCCGAAACTATGAATCGCGCCTCGAATCGAATTATGAGTTATGAAATTTTCAAATTCTATAATTTGCGCCGAAATATATTAAATCAATCCGGAATGACTTCAAATTTTGTACACAAGTCTTAAATGACGTAATGGCGCTATTCCAATTTTCGGAATCGAAATCCGACCTCGTTATCAAAAATTCAACCTTCAGTCGAACTTTTCAAAAATCTTCTATTTTTTCAACTTTCGCCAAAATGCGTCGAATTGTCCTATGGACTTCCAAATCCAAATCCGAACATACGCCCAAGTCCGAAATTATCATACGAAACTATTGACACCATCAAAATTCTATTCCGGTGTCGTTTGCTCAAAAGTCAACTCTTCGGTCAAGTCTTTCCATTTACGCTTCAAAAATGAGAATTGTTCTTTTAATTTAATTCCAAATCTTTCAAAAACCAAACTCGACCACACCCGCGATCATAATATATATTACGAAGCTTCTCAAGACCTTTAGTTGCTGAACGGGGCGTAAATTCTTAAAACGATAAGTCGGGTCATTACATTCTCCCCCACTTAAACTTACGTTCGTCCTCGAACGTGCCAAGAATCTTTCTGAGGACTTAATTTACTGAATGTATTTACTGCACACATACTCGCGGGTGATTCTACGTCACCATAAATTTAACATGGATCCAACAATGCCATCTCAGTTGAAGATTACTTATTTCATCCATACTTATAAACTTTAAAATCAATTTCTTACACTCCAAATATTTTCAAAAGGCCTGATTTTCCCATCAACACACGGTATTAGTCTCAACTGGCTATAGCAACTCGTGCTTACGCACACATCAACTTTCTTGATAGTGCTGAAGTACTTCAAAATTTTTTGGGGTGTTACGTTCTCCCTCACTTAGGATCATTCGCCCTTGAATGAGAAGTAAAGTCCGCTCTCAAACACATAACATAACTTATCTCTTCTTTCACACGTCTCAATCCCCCAAATTTTACTAACTGCCAAATTTTTCAGAAATTTCAGCAGAGTCTCCCCTATAATTGGGCCTATCCACTTGCCAGAGTAACACCAAAACAACTCCTAACAACACATCCAGAACCCAACAAAGCACCACAATGAATATATCAATAATACTAATCTCAGCATTACAAGCACTGCATTATCATAATGATATCTGGACATGAAGCGCATCATATGTATGCCCATATGTCACGACCCAAAATCCAACTAGTCGTGATGGCACCTAACCCAACCCGCTAGGTAAGCCAATTACCAACTATCCAATTCCAATGAAATTAATAAGGCAATTAATTAAAAAAAATATCTAAAATCAATACATTTCCCCAAGAACTGGTAGTACAAATCATTAGCTTCTAAGAATAGAGTTTACAAAGCAGGTATGAAATAAATACATCATTTGTTTGAAAAGTACATAAACAGAGTTTTATGAATCTAAGACTACCATGAACAAGAGGCAGTTACAACCGGAACGCAAATACATCTTCAAATCCAGCTTCCATCGAACATAGCAACATCAGCAGCCAACATCTGCACGCAAGGTGGAGAAGTGTAGTATCAGTACAACCGACCCCATGTACTGAGTAAGTAACAAACTTAACCTTAGGTTGAAAGAAGTGACGAGCTAACACAAAGGTCAGGGTCCAGATCCAATAACCAACAACAGTTCATAACAACATGAAGCGAGTAATACAAGAAGTAACTCAAAGAATAAATGCTCAGCTACATCATGATTTCTGAAAATAATTTTGCCTTTCCAATGTATCAGTGAAAATCCAAATCATTTACCAAAAATATAAGTAAGTTTGAAAACAGTAATTTTTCTCAAAAGTCCTTTCAACAATGATAAGATATTTTATTTTCTTTCCAGATAACTAGTGGAAAATTCATCACTATGCCCATATGCCAATATGTGTGAGAAGTCATGAATGACATGATACCGTACAACATGAGGAAAATACATCTCTATGCCTGTATGTCGCATGTCAATGCGATGCATCTTAGTGATAAAATCATATACATAATCTCAGAGTATCATTTCACTCAGTCCTCCCAATCACTCAGTCCTCACAGTCACTCAGTCTTCACAGTCACTCATGCCTCACAGTCACTCAATCCTCCCAAATCACTCGACACTCGCACTCATTAGGTACCTGCGCTCATTGGGGGTGTGTACAGACTCCGGAGGGGCTCCTTCAGCCCAAGCGCTATAATCTGCACGGACAACTCACGTGGTGCACAGACAACTCACATGCTATAGTATCGATATCTGCACAGACAACTCACGTGCTATAATAAAGCCAATATGGCCTGTTGCGGCGTGCAACCCGATCCCATAATTATCCTCACAATCAGGCCCTCGGCCTTACTCACTCATCAATCTTTTCAGTCTCTCGGGCTCACAATGTCATGAAAATAGCACGAAAGTGATGATATGATGTATCAATAAATAACAATAGAGACTTAGATATGATATGCAATGAAATGAATATGACTGAGTATGAATTTTTAATTTAAAACAAATAATTCATAGCAATATGACCTCTGTGGGTTCCAATAATACTGGCACATAGCCCCAACATAATTTTTAATATGATTCTCAGCTCAATTTCTTTAACACATAAAACTGCATGGAAAATACCAAGATTATTTGACTACAAAATTCCACGAAACAATTACGTCACAATTTCTATGGTGCACGCCCATACGTACATCACCTAGCATGTGCGTCACCCCCAAACAATTCACATTACACGTATATTCAGGGTTCATACCCTCAGCTCTAAGATTAGAAGAGTTACTTACCTCGAACAAGCCGAATTCAATGTCGAGCAAGCTAAACAATGCTCCAGAAATTCCATTATACGCATAACAACTTCCGAATGGCTCGAATCTAGTCACAATTAATTTGATTTAGTCAACCAAAATTATAGAAATTTATTCCATATCAAAATACTAATTTTTTCACAAAATCCGAAATTACACTCAAAAATTGCCCGTGGGGCCCACGTCTCGAAACCCGACAAAATTTATAAAATATGAACGCCCATCCAAACACGAGTCCAATCATACAAATTTCACCAAATTCCGACATCAACTCGACCCTCAAATATTCAATTGAAGTCATTGAAGATTTTTACCATTTTCAACTCAATCTTTACCCATTTGAACTCAACAATCTTTCCATAAACCTTATTGATATGTATAAATAATACTATTACACCCAAAAATTATATTTTTAATCACCCATCTTTACCATACTCGAAATTGAAGACTAGGGGTTAGAACCTTACCTCTTGGGTGAAGATCTTGTGATATTTCCTTGTTGGATTTCAAAGCTTGAACAAGATGTTGATGAACAAAGAACTTGAGCTTCTTCCTCTCTCTAGAACACTCTTCCTTCTCTCTAAAAATGTCAAATTTTTGCTCCAAAATGAGTTCCAAAGCCTGTTTATCAAAATGGGATCGGGTTATGAAAGTAGAAAAATTAACCCTCCGAAAGCAGGTCTGCGTCACATAATGGACCGCAGAATGGGTATGTGGGTCGCAAAATGGTCGCAAAAATCGATGCCCAGAACTGGGCTGTTATGGTCCATTCTGCGACCAGTTTACGGTCGCAGAAGCACTTTCGCGATCGCAGAATTATTCTGCGATCGCAGAATTGTCGCAAAATCTCATTTTTTCTAGCCTTTGGTAATTTGGTCATAAGTTCTTGTAGGAATGTCCAAATGACAAACGGTGTGAAGCGTTAGAAACTAGACTCAAAGACCTTTCATTTGATAGGTAATACACCATATAAAACTTTGTATCCTGAGAGGTATGATTATTTGAAGTTAGATCTTGTGCGAACTTACTTGAAACTTTAGTCTATTATGAAATTTCCAACTTCTACATTCGATGCCGAAACCTATCGAATCAAGTCCGATTAACCTCAAATTTTGCACACAAGTCATAAATGACATAATAAAGCTATTCCAATTTCCAAAATCTAATTCCGACCTCGATATCAAAAAGTCAATCCCCCGGTCAAACTTCCCAGAAATTTAACTTTCAGCATTTCAAGCCTAATTCCACTACGGACCTCCAAATAATTTTTCGGATACGCTCCTAAGTCCAAAATCACCATACGGAGCTATTGAAATCATTAAAATTAAATTCTGGGCTCGTTTACACATAAGTCAATATCCGGTCAACTTTTCCAACTTAAATTTTCAATTATAAGGCTAAGTGTCTCATTTCACTCTAAAATCCTTCCGGACCCGAACCAACTAACCCGATAAGTCATAAATTAATTATAAGGCATAAATTGAGCAGTAAATTGGGGAACAGGATTGTGATACTCAAAATGACCGGTTGGGTCGTTACACCATAACCACATCTCTGGTCTTAATAGTTGTTCATAATCGATTACAACAACGCCAATTAACCTCATGTTAACAAAATCTCGTTCCAAACCTCCACTTTACTAACAACGAGACACGAGGCATGAAGACATCATAATTATTTACCCAAATTAACGAGTCATATTTAACGCCACCTGGACACTCACCTCGTAGGCTAAAACTCAATAATTACAACATAAATATGGCAAATTATGCATAGAGAAATTCATACAAGAATTTTCAAATAAGCCTAACAGGCATGACTCCTTATAAGTACTATAGTACAAATTTAATTTCGCAAGGAAGAATTTAAACACATAAATTTTTATCACAAGGATCTCGTCTTTATATAACTTTCACCGCGGCTCGTAGCCCGGTTTAAACATATCAAATCATATTAAAATGCGAGGATCTCGTCCTCAGTTCTGAATCACAAGTATTTTGCACACTGTGCCTACAAATATTTTCCATTTCCTTTCTTTCTTCTTTTCAATAAATTTCGTAAATAATTTTTCACAACACATAATGAACCCTCATACCGGTAGGGCATACAATTCATAAAATTGAATTCAATTATTCCAAAATCACATCAAAATCCATTGTAGAGAGTTTTAGAAAGTTACTTTTGGACTTACAGCCCTCAGTAGTGTACAAAATAAAAATGATAGATACGGGCTAACATCTTCAAATCTCCCAACATGGATAAATATATAAGTGGGTCACAAAATTATGAAGCTCACTCATAAGCGAAGCATAATAGGAGGACTCACCTCAATATTCAGAACCGAATCAAATTAAAGAAAAAAATCCTTTTATAATAAATCAGGATCATACCTGTAACGACATCATCTGGTGTAGTGGCCTCAGCCACACCACAATAAATATATCAACAGGTTGGGCCTCCACCTCTAGGGCGCCCCCTACCCGCCTGTCCTCCACCCCTAATTGGCTGTGCACATGGAGTATTAACTGGAATAACGCCTGTAGCCTGAGTGTTCTGATGAAATCCACCCCTCCCAAGTCTGAGACAATCTCTCATGATGTGCCTAGTATCATCACACTCATAACAACCCCTCTGAGGTCGCGACTGCTCGTACTGAGTCTGTGTCGGATAACTAGAATAACTACTATAAGAATCTCGTGTCGGTTGTGTACTATAAGAACTTACCGGAGCACCCCGAGTAATCTGATGTGTGGGCTGAGTTGGACGACTGCTCGAGCCTCCTTCATAATGGGTCATAGCTGAATAGTAAAATCCACTGAACCCTCCAGAGCTTCGAGACTTTTTGGCCTCCTTAGACTCCCTTTCCTCACCCATAACACCCTCAATCCTCCTCGCAATCTCCACTACTTGATGAAATGGAGTATCAGTTTGCAATTCTCGAGCCATGCATATTTTAAGATCATAATCGAGCCCCTTAATGAATCCGCGGATTCGCTCTCTAACTGTAGGAACTAAGATAGGTGTATGACGGGCTAACTCACTGAACCTGATAGCATATTCTGACACTGTCATAGTGCCTTGACGCAACCATTCAAACTCAGTGCGCCACGCATCTCGGAGAGTCTGGGGAATAAACTCTTTCAGAAATATTTTCGAAAATTGAGCCCAAGTTGGTGGTGTTGCATCGGCTGGTCTACCTTCTTCATAAACTTGCCACTACTGATACACTGCGCCTGTCAGCTGAAATGTAGTAAAGGCAACTTCGCTCACTTCCACAATGCCCATGATGCGGAGAATACGGTGACACTTTTCTAGAAATCCTTGGGCATCCTCTGAAGCTGTGCCACTGAAAGTAGGTAGACTATACCTCTTAAACCTCTCAAGTCTCTTTTGTTCTTCTTCTGATGCCTCTGGCCTGACCTCAGGCTGAACCAGAATAACAGGTTGTACCGGTACTACACTTGGAACTTGACCAATGTGAATTCGCTGCTCTGGAGTACGGGCGGTAGGATTCTGAGTTATTTGTAATGACCCAGGCGGTCGTTTTATGAATTTAAGTCCCGTTCGGCAGCATAAGGCCCTGAGCAGCTTTGTATTATGTGTTTTGACTTGTGTGCATGGTTGAATTCAGTTACCGGATGATTCGGAGTAATTTGGGATACTTAGCCCCTAAAACGGAAGCTTAAGTCTTAAGATTTTGATCGTAGTTGAAACTGTGTGAAGATGACTCCAGAATGGAGTTCTAGCGGTTCTGTCAGCTCCGTTGGGTGATTTTGGACTTAGGAGCATGTCCGGACGGCGAATTTGAGGTCTGTAGCTCATTTAGGCTTGAAATGGTGAAAGTCGAATTTTTGGAGATTTTGACCGGTAGTGGACTCTTTGATATCGGGGTCGGAATCTGATTCCGGAAGTTGGAGTAGGTCCATAATTTTGAATATGACTTGTGTGCAAAATTTGGGACCAATCGGACGTGGTTTGATAGTTTCGGCATCGGTTGTAGAAATTTGAAGTTTCAAGTTCATTAAGTTTGAATTGGAGGGTGATTCGTGTGTTTAGCGTTGTTTGACGTGTTTTGAGGGCTTGACTAAGTTCGTATGGTATTTTAGGACTTGTTGGTATATTTGGTTGAGGTATCGAGGGGCTCGGATGTGTTTCAGACGAGTTGCGGATGGTTTTCATGGTTGCGAACAGGTCTGAGTTCTGGTGTAATCGCACCTGCGGACCCTGGGCGTGGGTGCGATGGTCGCAAATGCGAAGATGAAGATGCAAGTGCATGAAGGGCTAAGCTTGGTAGTCTTTGCAGATGCGGAAAATTAGTGCGCATCTGCGGCGCTGCAGAAGCAGATTCTTATGCGTAAAGGCGAGCTTGAGCGCAAATGCTGTTTTGGCATGCGCACCTGCGGTTGCGCAAAAGCGGTAGGATGTCCGCAAGTGCGAGGGCGAAGCTGGTCAGTTGTCTTCGCATATGCGGTTCTTTTGTCGCAGAAGCGGCTAATTGTATCGCACGTGCGGTCATACCTAGGCAGAATCATATAAGTCCATGGTTTGACCATTTTCTTCATATTTTGAGTTTTAGACCTAATTTTTGGGAGCTTCTTTGAGGGTTTTTCAAGAAAATCGATTGGATAAGTGTTATTCACCTAGAATTTATTATATTCCATGATTTTATCTTTATTTTTATCATTTAATTTGTATTTTTATTGAGGAAAATGGAGATTTTTGAAGAAAAATTCAAAATGAAAAATCATGATTTGAGGAATGAAATGGTATCGGAATTTGATAATTTTAGTATGGTTGAACTCGTATCGGAATAGGTGTTTGGGTTTTGTAAAATTTGTCTAGTTCCGACGTACGGGCCCGGGAGTCGATGTTTTGGTCGAATTTTAGATTTTGGTAAAGATTGAGCCTTTATGATCCGGAATAGTTTCTTATGAGTTTTATTTATGCTTTGAAGTTACTTTGGTTAGATTTGAGCTGTCCGGAGGTCATTTCACCTGAGAAGTTCATTTTAGAGTATCAATTTGTCTTATTTGAGGTAAGTATCTTGCCTAATTTGGTGTGGGGGAACTACTCCTTAGGATTTGAGTCTTGTATGCTAATTGTAGTCCGTGTACGCGAGGTGACGAGTAGAAAGTTGGCCTTTTAGGTTTCTTAGGTCCTTGTATTCACTCATTATGCAGTTGTTATATTATGAATACGTCTCTTAATTACTAGTTTCACCCCTACCTGCTTTAATTAGAATTAATTGCTTCATGATCCGCCCTTGATGCTTATTTGAGTCATCTATACCTTAACTGAAATTGTTATCTCTTCAATTGCCATGTTATTTTTCCCCTAGCTGCTTATCTTTATTTGAATTTATAATTATCTCTTTTGTAATTGTTCATCCTTAATTGAGGTTATGATTATCTTTCTGCTGCTTATCCCTAATTGAATTTGTTGTATCTCTTTCTTAATTGCTAACCTTAAAAGAAGTTAGATATCCTATATTTTAGTTGACTTGTCCTTATTTGGAATTATTCGCTTTGTGTTAGCTCCCTCGTTGTCGAACTGTACATTGTGGACCGTTGTTACATAATATTTCCTTTCTTGTTGAGTTGTTCTTATTATGACTATCATTCTCTATTTTGGCCACTCCTTATGAATTAATTCCTTCGTTCCTTTGAGTTCTGGAATTTTTGAGTTGATTTATTTTCCGTACCCTTGTATTAGTGTTATTGTTGTTGTTGTACTTGTTGTTCTTACATATTTATTTTGGGACTACGAGGCGGTACCTCGGGATATCCCCCTGTCTTGCATATTTACTTTTGGGACTACGAGGCGGTACCTCGGGAGATCCCCTGTTGAGCATTTACTTTTGGGACTACGAGACGGTATCTCGAGAGTGCCCTTTGTTGACATCTCTTTGCTATGGGGTTGCACGAGGTTTCTGCCATGCTATTGTTACTATTGATATTTGCACATGCAACGTGACAAGACGGGATATATATATATATATATATAGAGAGAGAGAGAGAGAGATTGCGCATGTGGCGAGACAAGGTGGGAACATTATTATGCACGTGTGGCGAGACAAGGAGGACAATTATTTTACTATTACACACTTGGCGAGACAAGGTGGGCTGTGTCAGGGATTGATTTGTGACGGCCTGGGGGCATTCTTGTTGTTGATATTTATGTAGTGATACACTTACCTATGTGAGTTTTATCTTATGGAAGTTGTGAGAAAATATTCTACGTGTTGTCCATTCTGTTCCCTTATGCTCACTAGCTGGTATGAACTATGTTAGGATACTTGCACAAGCATACACGTAGT
>AWOL01S0000158.1:55356-66208 GCA_000715115.1 Nicotiana otophora | reverse complement strand
TCACCATATATACAAGTATTAGGGCTCAAGTAACTTACCTCAACGAAATCCCCTTGATTCCCTCTTCAAATCTCTCCCAAAAGCTCCAAAAACCGAATAGAAATGGTGAAGAACGCACTACAATTCGCGAAGTGTGCAATATGTACCCTCTGCCCAGGCTCATCGCACCTGCGGCCNGATTCGCACGACAAGAATTCAAGAATGTGGAGTTTCCTAAAGGTTCTGCAGCCTCTCGAAGATACGTACAAAAGTCTCTGTACCGATCCGCAAGACTCTACTAAACCCGCTCATAACTCGTGAGACCTATCTAACCTAGGCTCTGATACCAATCTGTCACGACCTAAACTAACCCCTGTCGTGATGGCGCCTATCGTGGAACTAAGCAAGCCGACTCATTTCCAAAACAAACCGATGTTTTCATTTCAAAGATAATTTCAATGTTAATTAACATAAAAACCTTCGTTAAGGAGTTCAAATCAAAATACAAGTACGGAAGGAAAAAGCCCGATATCGGGGTGTCACTAGTCATGAGCATCTACTACCAACTGTCTAGCAATATCAAGGCTAACTCAGCCTAGAAAATAAATAAATACAACTAGAGGAAGATAAGAGGGAGAAGATCAGGGCTGCGATAGCCAGGCAGCTACTTGTCTATCCCCGAGAAATGATCTGCAACCAGAATAATCAACAACGGCTACCGTGTCCAGCTATATCTAGATCTGCACACAAGGTGCAGGGAGTAATGTGAGTACACCAACTCAGTAAGTAACAAAAATAAATATAGACTGAGCAGTAGTGACGAGCAATAAAGCATATAACATTCATATTTGGAAATCTCAGTAAAATACCACATGCTTTAAAAATCAAGATTTGAATCAAAACATCTCGTTTAACCCAGTTCCAGTAAAAAACATTTAAAGGTATTTTCCAACAGTTTTCAGACAGTGGAAAAATGCAAAGGTGAGCAAAATGATGAAATCATAAACAGCCCCTCAGGCAAAACATCACTCATATACATCCCTTCAGGCAAACCTCACAGTCACTCGTGCCACTCGGGCATACCTCACAAACACTCATGCCTCCCAGTCACTCAGCACTCGGCACTCGGCACTCGCACTCAATAGGTACCTGCGCTCACAGGGGGTGTGTACAGACCCCGGAGGGGCTCCTTCAGCCCAAGCGCTATAATCTGCACGAACAACTCACGTGTTGCACGGACACCTCACGTGCTATAATAATAAAGTATGCTGCTTGCGGGCAGCCCCGATCCACACTCATCCTCACAATCAGGCCCTCGGCCTCACTCAGTCATAAACCTCTCAAGCCACTCGGGCATTTCAGTAAAACAGGGAATTCGGCTCAAAATATTTATATGCATCAAAACAGAGTCATAAAATTGAGTTATGTGTTAAACAAGCATAAACATGACTGAGTATGGATTTTCAATCGAAAACAATGAGAGGATGGTAAGAAAAAGCACCTAAGGGTCCAAACAGCACTGGCGCAAGGCCCGAACATTGCATTGAGCCCAATTTACAGAAAATCTTTCTAAAACATATAAGTATCATATAGTTTCAACAAAATATGAAACTTTACAGTTGCTACGGGACGGACCAAGTCTCAATCCCCAACAGTGCACGCCCACACACCTGTCACCTAGCATGTGTGTCACTAACAATAGTAGAATGATAAAAAGTCCGGGGTTTCGTACCCTCAGGACTAGATTTACAATCGTTACTTACCTCAAACCGATCAAATCTCTACCCCGCAATGCTCTTGCCTCTGGACTCGGCCTCCAAATGCTCCAAATCTATTCATAATCAGTACAATACCATCAATACGCGCTAATGGAATGAATTCCACAAGAAAAGCTACACAATTAGACCAAAATCCGAAATTGGCTCAAACCCGGTCCCTGGCCCACATATCGAAATTCAACAAAATTTACAAAACTAGAAAGCTCATTCACTCATGAGTCTAACCATACCAAATTCATCAAAATTTGACATCGTTTGGTCCTTCAAATCCTTAAATTGCTCTTCAAATATTCCAAGCCCTAACCCCTCATTTTCACTAATTACAATGATTAAACAACGAAAAATCACCATATATACAAGTATTAGGGCTCAAGTAACTTACCTCAACGAAATCCCCTTGATTCCCTCTTCAAATCTCTCCCAAAAGCTCCAAAAACCGAATAGAAATGGTGAAGAACGCACTACAATTCGCGAAGTGTGCAATATGTACCCTCTGCCCAGGCTCATCGCACCTGCGGCCATTATCTCGCACCCGCGCGACCGCACCTGCGGTCCAAGGAACCGTACCTGCGCAACTCACTTACGCGCCTAGACTCTGCATCTGCGGCAAACCCATCACACCTGCGAAGGCGCACCTACGCGTTTCCTCCACTTCTGTGAAGGCTGCCCAGCATTTCCCTTTTCCGCATCTGCACCCCAGGTTTTGTACCTGCGGACTAGTAGATGCGACCTCCAACTCACACCTGTGCATCTTGCCTAGCCCAGTGTTGCCCGCACCTGTGCACTCCCCACGTGCACTAGCGGCCTCGCACCTGCGAGGCTTTCTTCCGCAGGTGCAAAAATAGCAGTAACAGTAGCTTTAGCTGCATTTTCCAACTGCGACAGATCCGTTAACCACCCAGAATCACCCCGAGGCCCTCGGGACCTCAACCAAAAGTTCCAACAAGTCATATATCAACATACCAACTTAGTCGAACCTTCGAATCACTCAAAACAATATCAAATCATCAAATTACCCTTGGATTCAAGCCTAAGAACTTCTAAATTTTCAAATTCGGCAACCGATGCCGAAACCAACCAAACCACGTCTGAATGACCTTAAATTTTGCACACATATCACAAATGACACTACAAACCTACTCCAACTTCCGGAATTCCATTCCGACCCCAAAATCAAATTTTCAACTGCCGACCGAAATCGCTAAATTTCCAATTTCGCCAATTCAAGTGTAGTTCTACCACAGACCTCCAAATCACATTCCGTATGCACTCTTAAGTCCAAAATCACCTAACGGAGCTAACAGAACCATCATAATTCAAATCCGAGATCGTTTACACATAGGTCAACATCCAGTTGACTTTTCCAACTTAAGTTTCTACTTAAGAGACTAAGTGTCTCAATTCACTCTGAAACCACTTTGGTCCCGAACCAACTAACCCGATATAACATAATATAGCTGAATAACACAAAAAGAAGTAGAAATGGAGAAAACGGGGCTATAACTTTCGCAACGACCAGCCGGGTTGTTACATCTGCACAATTAAATATATAGTGTAGTATGAGTACAATCGACCCTATATACTCTATAAGTATCATGACTAACCTCGAAGAGAAAGTTGCGAGAATTGATAAGTGTAGATTTTAACCACTTATTAGTACCGGTATAGGATGCACATCACATACATACTGGATCTGGTAGTGAAAAAGGCTAAGGCACCCTTTACAAAGCCTCCACACCCGTACCCTCAAAGTGTTGCTAAGCTAAATGGTGAGAATCAATTCAAAAAGTTCATTCAAATGATGAAAGATCTCTCTATTAGTGCACCATTGGTGGAAGCTTTAGAATAAATGCTCGCTTATACCAAGTTTATGAAAGATCTTATGACCAAGAAGAGGTAGATGAAGTTTGAAAAAATCAAGGTCACTCATCGAGTGAGTGCAATTATTCATTCCATGGCTCCTAAGTTGGAGGATCCCAGTGCTTTCACAATTTCTTGTACTATTGGAAGTGCCAATTTTGCTAAAACTCTTTGTGATCTTGGGGCGAGTACCAATTTGATACCCTATTTAGTGTTCAAAACTTTGGGGATTGAGAAACTAAGACCCACATATATGAGATTGCAAATTGCCGATCTCACAATGAAGAGACCGTTGGGAGTGATTGAGGATGTATTGGTCCGAGTTAATAAATTTATTCTTCTAGCGGACTATGTGATTCTAGATCGTGAGGTTGAATTTGAAGTGCCTATCATTATTGGGAGGCCTTTCTAGATTTCGGGTTGGTGATGAACAAGTGGTATTCCATGTGTGCAAGTCCATGTTGTCGCGCCCCATTTTCTCCCGAAAGCGGGTTTCGACATGTGAAAACTCTTTTAAATAGGTATTAAAATAGAAGAGTCGCCACCTAATAATTTTTAAGGTGTGTTAGGGTAACTATTTGCAAATGACTCTGATTTGACTAGTCTATGCCACCAAAGATCGGTAAGGACTCAGATTAACTCAAAAAGAAGGTGTTAGGTACTCTTCAAGGTCCACAACTGTGGTTCCCGGCTGAATTTTAAAGCTATATGGGTTTATTGAATTATAGTTAATCATCCTAAGTGAGCGTGTAAATGAATTCATTATTAAAATAAAGGAACAAAGTTCTGGGTAAGCAATTAGTTATCCTAAGTGAAATGAGATAATTAGCCAAAAGATAATGCACAAATAATATAAAGAAATAATTTGGGAGAGTAGACTTCATTTACAGATAAACTAATTGGTACAACTATTTAGAGGCTACAAGTTATAACATAGTTAAATCTAGGTTCCCACAAACTAAAGTACATGGAACAATTAGACACAATTGTTGGGGGGGGGTCCTAGATTTGTAAGCCTAAAGGAACACCCCGTGCAATAAAATAATACTTCGCAACCCTTATAAGTATAAGGGTTGCGCATATTATCCAGCGGACACATACTATCATCTCTAGGTACCCGATTACTATCTTTAAGTTGTTAACCTAATCGCACTAATTCAATTCTAAGTTATGCCCTACTTGTGCCTACACATCCCATGCTTATGGTCCAGGAGGATTGGACCTCTATGTAGGTAGTTCTAGACTCATCCTAGGTTGCTCAAAATTAAATAATCAGGCTTCAAGTAATATAAACAAAAAGGACTTCATATAAGGCAACGATTAGTACAAAGGGGCTTATGTTCACCTCCACACATAGATTCATATGCACGTTGAGCAATTGTCAAACAACAACGATAGGTAGTAGCAGAATGGATATGTGAAATGCTTTTCTAAGACGAACATTTGCGTTTTGAACTAATTAAGCCTAATACATGGTCTCTATATAAATATATGGACGATCATTTATAATTAATCAGGCTTAGAATTCATACATGGATAAGGAAACAAACAGACTTCATTGTTAAGTTCTATAGGCATGATTTTTAGACGACCGCATTTAGACTGTTTTTAGGCAAATCAGTAGTTGAGTGATGCAAATTCTAATTTACGGACCCTATAGTAATGATCTCTAGGCGGGCAAGTGTGGAGGACACTGTTGAAGGGTATATTAGCAGAGACAGTTTCAATAGAATCCTATAGGAATGATAGCTAAGCGAAAATCATGATACATGATTTCTAAGTGGAATAGCAAGTATTCAAACAAGTTAACACAAAGTTTGTGCTATAGGTATGTTTCTCAAACAAGTTATAAATCACATTGGAAAAATTGAATTAAACAGTTACTTAAGGTCCTAAATCATGATATCTAAGAGAATATGCAAAGTTGAGGGTCATATAGGCAAGCTATCTATTAGCAGGTAGTACACAGAATTAGAACATGGCAAACAAGTAGCAAGTAAGATCATTTGGATCCTATAGGCATGTTTTCTACCCGTTTATGTGAAAATTAAAATACCCAACCCCCTTTAAACTAATTTTCCCATTATTGATCTTTTACAAGTTATTACAGGCCTAAATAGAATAATTACAACCTCAATTACAATATAGAATAACCTAGGGACAGATCTGGGCCTTCAAATAGGCTAGAGCTTCTCGCAGACGGCAAGCCCAAAACTCCAGGTGCTAGCAGTGTACTTCGAACCCAAATACCAAACCTAGCCTAGCAGATCATGCCCAAACAATAGGAGAAACCACTTTGTCTACCCATTATTATTATCAAAAGCACAAAGAAAATTGGTGAAGATCTATGTTATCCGGGCAAGCTCTAATTTAAGCAAGGGCACATACACATTAGGATCTTAGTGTCATAACTAACAAAGAAGCTATAATCATAAACAATATCGAAAGATATGATACTTAAGAGGTAGATGAGTACATAGATAAGAGCAGAACAAACTTTAACCAGTTAGCCTTATAAAAATCTCAACAGAAAGTTCCTATAACATAGAGGGTATGTAGAACACATAAGTCAAAGCACATTCACACACCAAATAGGTTACCGGTTCATGAAATTAATTTAAAGCAATAGTAGACACCCTAGGATAGTCAGGATTTGATCACGAGGAACACAACAACAAAAGTTCAGGGCAAACATGGTCCATAACTTGTTCAGATGAGACAACTAAGTAGAAGTTCATACATGGGAGTCTTAACATGAAACATCTTAATATAGAACATGGTGATGAACTGCTTCAAATAGAAATTCTCACAGGAAAGGTACTCAACATGAAAGACTAAAAGCAAAGTATGACCGGGAGCTAACTTAGAATATATAACAAGTAGCAATTCATACATGGAAACCTCAACAAGACATGGTCAAACTGATCATATGGTCGAACATAAATCCTTACAGGGAATATAAGTATGAAACTCAAGGTAAACAAATCATCGTCCAATTATAATAACAAGTAGCAATTGCCACAAGTAATGGTTCAACATAAAAGTCTAAGACAAGTATAGTTAAGGACTAATTCTAAGAAACTGTCAGGTAGCAATGCACACAAGAAGGAATTAGAAAGAGTCTCTTAAAGTAAACATGTTCAGATAAATTCTGAGTAGATATCAGCCTCACAAGAAAGGTCTCATCATAAAAATCTAGGCAAGGCATAACTATGAACTCGGTACTGGGTAAATAATAGGTAGAAATACAAATTTAGGGCCAACACAAGCACAACAGATTAACTAGCAGGCAAACCCCTAATTATAAGAAGGCCGAAAATTATTCGAGTCAGTTGCACATGGTGAGAATAAACTACATGTGCCGAGGTTTATCTTAAAGGTCGTATACTTAAGAAAATTTGATACTAGTGAGCATGGAATGGCAGAACAACATTTGAACAATGGAATAACAATGAAACATGCAAAGACAATGCAACAATAAAATTCATAAATAACAGGGAAACTAAATCATGTTTTTCCATAAAAGTTCAAACAATGTTGGCACACTGAACACACATAAGTAGACAAAGAATAAAAATTTCAAAGGTCAAGAACACTAACCAATTGTAAGTTAACGAGCAAAGAAATGAGAAAGATTAGAGCTTCAGCAATGGCTCAAATAGCAGCAGTCAAGAGAGAATAGTGAGGACCCCAAATCCGGTGCTTTAGAGTTCATAAAAGCTTCAAAAGTGCTCCGAGAAGTGCTTGTACCAGAGGAGGTTAATAAGACAATCATGGCGGCCTTGGCTTTCAGCCAACCAAGAACACAATAACTTCTGATAAAACTAGAGCACAATAGAACAAGTGAGTGAAAGAGAGCCGTGATTCAGGTCTGTCCCAAGGTACAATTGGGGAATGGTTTATATAGTGCTTAATTATGCGATCAAGTAAGGAAAGAAATCAAGCAGATACGACCAGGGAAAAGGAAATATCGCATGCAAATAGTAGAACACCCGGCAAAGGAAAGAATCTGATTTTCAAACCCTAATTCGGGTTTCTTGATTGCAAATCGGTGGGTGAATGCAAGAATCGTCCCTTTTCACATGTATATAGACGAAATATCGTCCAAATCCCACATATTGAAATCAGTCTGGCCCGATCTTGAAAGATAGTAATACAATATCGAGAGAGTACTTAAGTAATACCCCAAACACGTGAATAATAGTGAGATAATACGAATAAGGTAAGTGAATCATGGAGTAATTCCATTTCCTAGTCGGAATCAGAGAGGGGTTGAGTGGTGAGGTGGCTAGGATTTTATAGAAGAGAGGGAATGAGTTACGAGCGTGTAGGAGCGGTTGGTGAGGGTGAATAAAGATTAGGGTTTGGGGGTTAGGTAATTAAAAATAGAGGAATTGTTGTGGGTCATTGATCATTTAAGATTAACGGCCAGGATTTAAAGGAGATGGGACGAGTAAATAGACGGGTCCCAACCGGGTTTTGGTAAGGGATCATTTGGTTTTGGGCCTGGGGTAGCTGGGCCTAGTATTCTAAACATTTAGGTCCGAATTTTGGCTTGTTTTTAGACTGGAATTAAAATATGCAAAAATTAAAGGAATAAAATTAATAAAATTGCTAATAAACATATAAAAATGCTATTTATACAACTTAATACTTTATAATAGTGGTTGAGTATTGTAAAATATAAAAATTATATTTTGACATAAATAATGCAATTAATATAATTATTTATAAAATATAGGCTATTATTGCAAATAATATGTAAATAGTGTACAAATTCAAATATAATTGTATAAAAATTACGTAATATACTATAAAATATGCACAAAATTTAGATGATTAATGTGGACAATTAATTACTCACAAATAGTTTTAAAAGAATCATAAATAAATACTTACCAATCAAAATGCTAAAATAAATTTAAAAAGCTTATAAAAAATAGAATAAAACTATTTGTGCAAAAGTTCCATATAGTAATTTGATAAAGGTGTAAAAGATTGAAAATTAAAACATATCATGGGATAGTAGTGCATGAAAATATTCTACAAATATTATTTAAAACACAAAAAAATACATGACAAACATGAGGGCAAAATTTGGTATCAATACATGCTCAACCAATTGGCAATGAGGTGTGCTCTTTTGTGGACTTGGTGACTGATACCATTGTTGATGATACTAGTGCTACAATCAATGTTGGTAACATATTGGAAGCCGTTTAGCTCAACTTTGATGATTATGAGATGGTTTCATGGAGTGTGTGAATTCACTGCAAGGAATGTGCTCTTACAATTATGCACCCCGAATGTTGTCATTGGATCTTGAGAATAGGAAGACTCCTCCTGCAAAGACTTCAATTGAAGAGCCACCGACTTTGGAGTTGAAGCCATTTCCACCTCACCTTCGGTATGAAGTTTTTGTCCCTTGTTCTACTTTACCAGTTATTCTCTCCTCTTGTTCGAATAACGTGCAGGTAGATTCTATATTGGAGGTCTTCCAAAGGAGGATGAAAGCTATTGGATGGATTTTTGGCGGATATTCGGGGTATAATCCCCGCATTTTGCATGCATAATATCAAATTGGAGATGGTGCTAAACCGTCCATTGAACGTCAAATAATACTCAATGAGGCTATGTAAGAGGTGGTCAAAAAGGAGATAATGAAATGGTTGGATGTCGGGGTTGTCTACCCCATTTCCAATAGCCCATGGACTTCTGCGGTTCAATGTGTCCCAAATAAGGGGGCATGACTGTAGCACCCCGAAAAATTTCGAAGTACTTAAGCGCTATTAAGAAAGTTGATGCGTGCTAGTTATATTACTTTGTATGCCGACGAGGGCTATTAATATGATGGATATCAATTTGATAAGATAATAAGTATACGAGATATATTATAAGTGATGTGGGGATAAGGAGAGGCCTAAGTCCAAAGCAAGTTGGAAAATTTCATGATAAGCTAAAGTTGCAAATGAGTACGCACAAGACCAAATTTTGGATAATCATATCTACATATATATAAAGAGTCATGTGATGAACAACCTATAAAATGATAGATCTTCGAGTCTCGTTTCTAACACTTCAAACCGTTTATCATTTGGACACTCCTACAAGAAGTTATGACCAAACTACCAAAAGCTGGCAGAAATTTACACTATCGCGCCGCCCTAAGCGGCGCCCCATCCGGGTAAGTCCTACTTCTAAACTTTCATACAAGAGGTTATGAGTCCAAATATATTGTGGGGTTGGAAATAGGCCATGCATGTGACACAAAGTTGTAGTATGTGGGGTTAATGAACTATTTTGGGTAGTTTCTTGTTGAAATTGGTTGAGGGATGAAAGGATCTCCATTGTAGAGCCTTGTGGTCTATTCCGCATGTTAGGTGTTTGACAAAATTTCTAAGAGAGTTATATAATGGAAATCCTTCTAATTATTAACCGATTTTCACTATCTTCATGTAGATTGTTATTGCTAGAAGTGTTGGGGCGTTGTAGTAACTTAATGAAAGATCGGACAAGGTATGTTGGCTAAACTCTTCTCTTAGAATTGAATCCCACGATATTCATGTAAATTATGTAAGTACCGAGTGGTCCATTATAGAATTGGCTATTCCGAGTAATATTGGGTTGAAAGATATATGTTCAACAAGTATCCCAAATGCTTTATTCATGTTATGTTACAAATTGAGGATGTGTTAAAATATGGGCTGTGCATTAATAATGTTTCGACTTTAAGTCAAGTTCAAATGAAGGCTATTATGCCAAATTTTGTGAAATATCCCTATGTGCCTTAGACTCTACATTGCTCACATGTGTAACTACACACATTGATTTGAATTGTATTTGTTGTTGATGATGATGATGATTTTTCAAAATTGAAAAGGTGAGTATGAAATGCGAAATATGGCCACCGTGTCAAGAATGATCTTATAATTATGGCCATTAGTGCCAATAAAATGAAAAGATGTGAAAGTAATATGAAATGCGATGATTGATATAAAAAGGTTGATGTCTCGAATAAGACAGCCTAGCCGGTCGGGTCGTGATCGGACACCATGCCACACACATAGTGGTGATTGTGCTGGTAATTGTAATTGAAATTGTAATTATGGCCGATGTCCCTAATGGATAGCCCAGCCGATCGGGTCGTGATCGGACTCCATGTTAAAGACGGTGGTATTGATATTGAGAGTAATTGTGGTTAATGTCTCTAATGAGATAGCCTAGCCGATCGGGTC
>AWOL01S0000158.1:22431-39138 GCA_000715115.1 Nicotiana otophora | reverse complement strand
AATCAACATCTCGGAACTTACAAGGATATTGGGAATTCCAATTCTTAAAGAAGAGTTTAGCCAACATACCTCACTTGAGCTTCCTTACACTCTAAATGTTCCGGAATTCTTAGCAACTTCAATCTATTGTAGAAATATAACAAATTGAACCAAAATTAGGGAGATGCTCATGGTTCTAGCTCATTTGAGAATTTTATCAAACACTATGTGTGTATTAAGGTTCAAGGCCCTTTAATGGAGGATTTCATCATCCCACACACCCAATCTTTTCCATTTTTAGTTCAACAGTCTTCCTACACCCTTTGATAACACGTGCATGCAAAATAAACAACACTCCTGCCCAGAAATTTTCCTAATTATCTATTTCTACACAAAATTCGAAAGTGAGGTTTAGGGTGTAGAATCTTACCTCTAGGATGAAGACCTGGTGAGTTTTCCTTCTTAATCTTCCAAAACTTGAGCAAGAATTGAATAATAATAATTAAAGAACACCTTCTCACTCTAGGGTACTCTCTCTCACTCTAAAATATCAAATTATGGCTCAAAAATGGCCCAAAGAGTGTATTTAACGAAATAGGATCGATTTTTAAAAACCCAAAAATGGAGCTCTGGCACTACGAAATATTATTTTCTTTTGCGAAATTTTACGGGGCCTTAAAATGTAGCACCCTGAAAAATTTCGAAGTACTTAAGCGCTATTAAGAAAGTTGATGTGTGCTAGTTATATTACTTTGTATGCCGACGAGGGATATTAATATGATGGATATCAATTAGATAAGATAATAAGTGTACGAGATATATTATAAGTGATGTGGGGTCTAAGGAGAGGCCTAAGTCCAAGGCAAGTTGGAAAGTTTCATGATAGACTAAAGTTGCAAATGAGTACGCACAAGACTAAATTTTGGATAATCATATCTACATATATATAAGGAGTTATGTGATGAAAAACTATCAAATGAAAAATCTTCGAGTCTAGTTTCTATAACTTTAAACTGTTCATCATTTGGACACTCCTACAAAAAGTTATGACCAAATTACCAAAAGCTGGCAGAAATTTACACTATCGCGTCGCCCCATGCGGCGCGCCTGTGGGGATTTTTAAAACAGTTCAAAATTTCGTTTCTAGGCACATTTTTCACTACCGCGCGGTGCCCCATGCAGCGCGGTTGTGCAAATTTTGGGGTTTTTACAACCCAACCCCATTTAAATAACTAGCCTTTGGGGCTTTATTTGATACGATTTTCTGGTGAGTCTAGAGAGCGATGAGAGCATTTTAGAGAGAGAAGGAGAAAACCTAACCTCCCAATCATCCAATCTTGCACCAATCTTTAAGAATTAAGAAAGTCAATCACTAGATTATCCTTCATCCGGGTAAGTCCTACTTCTAAGCTTTCATAAAAGAGGTTATGAGTTCAAATATATTGTGGGGTTGGAAATAGGCCATGCATGTGACACAAAGTTGTAGTATGTGGGGCTAATGAACTATTTTGGGTAGTTTCTTATTGAAATTGGTTGAGGGATGAAAGGATCTCCATTGTAGAGCCTTGTGGTCTATTCCGCATGTTAGGTGTTTGACAAAATTTCTAAGAGAGTTACATAATGGAAATCCTTCTAATTATTAACCGATTTTCACTATCTTCCTATAGATTGTTATTGCTAGAAGTGTTGGGGCGTTGTAGTAACTTAATGAAAGATCAGACAAGGTATGTTGGCTAAACTCTTCTCTTAGAATTGAATCCTACGATATTCATGTAAATTATGTAAGTCCCGAGTGGTCCATTATAGAATTGGCTATTCCGAGTAAGATTGGGTTGAAAGATATGGGATGTGTTAAAATATGGGTTGTGCATTAATAATGTTTCGACTTTAAGTCATGTTCAAACGAAGGCTATTATGCCAAATTTTGTGAAATATCCCTATGTGCCTTAGACTCTACATTGCTCACGTGTGTAACTACACACATTGATTTGAATTGTATTTGTTGTTGATGATGATGATGATAATTGAAATTGAAAAGGTGAGCATGAAGTACTAATATGGCCAACGTGTCAAGAATGATCTTATAATTATGGCCATTAGTGCCAATAAAATGAAAAGATGTGAAAGTAATATGAAATGTGATGATTGATATAAAAAGGTTGATGTCTCGAATAAGACAGCCTAGCCGGCCGAGTCGTGATCGGACACCATGCCACACACATAGTGGTGATTGTGCTGGAAATTGTAATTGAAATTGTGATTGTGGCCGATGTCCCTAATGGATAGCCCAGCCAATCGGGTCGTGATCGGACTCCGTGTTAAAGACGGTGGTATTGATATTGAGAGTAATTGTGGTTAATGTCTCTAATGAGATAGCCTAGCCGATCAGGTCGTGATCGGACTCCGTGCTGAGAGTACGCTGGTACTGGTAATGTGAATAATGGTATTGTAGACAATGGTATATCGATAATGTTATACCATTTCACCCCACTTCATCCCGGGGTCATGAATCTTTTGTGCTTTCTGTATTCTGTTTGAGGTATAGCCGGGGCCTTGTTGCCGACATTATCATTGTACTCTTCTTTATATGTAGAGGCTCCATAGACATAGTGTGGGTTATGTATTGGTGCTGGAAAAGACAAACTATGTTATGTTGTGGTTGTATTACTTGTCCCACTTGAGACTTTAAGAAAAAATGATGAAAACTATTGGTAATGAATTGGTATTGTAGACATGATCATGTTTTTATCTAATTAATGAAAATATGTATTATTTTCATTCGTGGATTAGTTTGGGTAGAAGAAAATCTAACAGGCTTTCTCGGTCGAGTTCACTCGGTTGAGCGTCGTTCGCGCTCCTCGGTTTTGGGGCGTGCCAATGCCGATTGTTACCAATGATAAGAATGTGTTGATATCTACAAGAACGGTCACCGGTTGGAGAGTTTGTAGGATTATCATAAGCTCAACAAAGTCACAAGGAAGGATCATTTTCCTCTCCCTTCCATGGATCAAATGCTTCATAGGTTGGCCGGTTGTGCCTTTTATTGCTTTCTTGATGGTAAGTCGGGATACAACCAAATTCTTATTGCACCGGAAGATCAAAAGAAAATCACCTTTACATGTCCATATGTTACTTTTTCTTTCAAACGGATGCCTTTTGGATTGTGCAATGCGCTTGTGACGTTTCAATGATTTATGATGGCTATCATCACGGACATGGTGGAACACTACCTTGAGGTCTTCGTGGATGACTTTTCGGTGGTTGGGGATTCATTTGATGATTGTCTTGCTAATTTGGACAAGGTGTTAGCTGGATATGAGGAAACAAATTTGGTACTCAATTGGGAGAAATGATATTTCATGGTTGAGGAAGGCATTATCCTAGGCCATAAGATTTCAAAGAATGGTATTGAAGTGGAAAACGCGAAGATTGAAGTATTTCTAAGCTTCCACCCCTACCTCGGTGAAGGGTGTGAGAAGTTGCTTGGGCCATGCGGGACTTTACTGGCGATTTATCAAAGACTTTTCTAAAGTGGTGAACCCTTTGTGCAAACTCCATGAGAAGGATGCCAAATTCCCTTTCAATGGTGATTGTATGAGAGCTTTTGAACAATTGAAGCCTAAGTTGACAACTACTCCTGTCATTATATCTCCAAATTGGAGTTTGCCATTCGAGCTCATGTGTGATGCAAGTGATGTAGCTGTTGGGGATGTTTTGGGGCAACATATCAACATATTTTTTCGTCCGGTCTACTATGCTAGTAAGATCATAAATAGTGCCCAAGTCAATTATACTGTTATGGAGAAGGAGCTCCTTGCCATTGTATTTGCTATGGATAAGTTCCGCCCATACTTGATGGGTGCCAAGTTTATTATCCACACGGATCATGTGAAGCTTTGTTATCTTATGGGGAAAAAGGAATGTAAACCTCATTTGATGAGATGGGTGCTTTCTTGCAAGAGTTTGATGTTGACATCCAAGACAAGAAAGGAAAATAAAATGGCAGACTACTTGTCTCATTTGGAGGAGGCACTACTAGAAAGTTGGAAAATTGGATGTTGAATTGGAGGTCTGTAGGTCATTTTAGAATCAATTGGCGAAAGTTGGAAAATTGGATGATGTTTTTTGAAAGTTTGACTGGGAGTGAAGTTTTTGATATCATGGTCGGATTCCGATTCCGGAAGTTAGAATAGGTCTGTAATGTCCATTATGACTTATGTGCAAAATTTGAGGTCAATTGGACTTGATTTGATAGGTTTCAGCGTCAGATGTAAAAGTTTGAAGTTTTAAAGTTCATTAGGCTTGAATCGATGTGCAATTCGTATTTTTAGCATTGTTTGATGTGATCTAAAGGATCGACTAAGTCTGTATGATGTTTAGGACTTGTTGGTAAGTTCGGTTGAGGTCCCGGGGTTCTCGGGTGGATTCCGGATGGTTAACGAATTAAATTTGGACTTGTGTGAATGGATGAAGGCACCAACTCTGGTGTAATGGCACCTGCGCAAGATTGACCGCAGGTGCGAGCCTGCAGAAGCGGGCATTTGGGCGTAGAAGCGGGCTGAAGCAGTGTGGGCAGAAGTCGCAGATGCGAGGAACATTCTGTCGATGTAGACAAGGAGGTTGCAGGTGCGGTGGAGCCGCAGAAGCTGACTGCTTCTCGCAGAAACAAGTCCACAGGAGCGGATAGGAGATCAAAGAAGCGGACGCAAGGTAGCCTAGGCAAAACCTCAGAAGTGATGCATTTTTCGCAAAAGCGGTCAAGTGATCCGCAAAAGTGAAACCACTAGGCAGACTCTATTAATTCAAGGGTTTGGGATTTTTATCATTGTTGGACATATTGAGCTCGGGTTTGGCAATTGTTGAGAGCTGTTTCGAGAGATTTCTTGAGGTTAGTCTCTTGTGCTTAGTTTTGATCAATAATCTTGTTTCCCCGTTGATTTTCCCACCTAGATTGTGTATGTTTAAGGTGGAATTTGGGAGTTTGAGGTTAGAGATTTGAAGAGTTTAATTTGGGGATTTGAGTGGTGACTTGGGGTACGATTTTGGTAATTTAGGTATAGTTGAACTCGATATCGAATGGGTGTTCCTATTTTGTGACTTTTACCCAATTCCGATACATGGGCCCGGGTCGATTTATTGGGCCAATTTTTTGATTTTTTTCTAAAGTCGTAAATTTATTAATTAAATTAGTTTCTTGTAGCTGTATTCATGGTATGTAATTTGTTTTGGCTATTTTTGGACTATTCGGAGTCGGAAAATCGAGGGAAAGGCATCCTTATCGATTGATTGAGCGAAATTTAAGGTAAGTGACATGTCTAACCTTGTGTGGGGGAAATCCTTTTAGGATTTGGTACTATTGTAATGATTTGTGATATGTAAGCGTCGTGTACGCGAGGTGATGAGTTTGTACACGGGCTAATTGTGGAAATTTGGTTCTTGCTGAGTTGTCTTCTTTTAAATTCCTTAACTGAGTTGCCTTAACATATGTAGTGATCATTATTAGCCTAGTATCGCATGTCTATATGCCTTAACTCTTACTTGCCATTTGTGCAACATGCTTAGTTGAATTACTTTCTTTCCTTGATTTGAATTAAATCTTTAATTGTAAGATTTCTTGCTGTAAATGTGTTGTTCCTTTGGTTCGATTATCTGTTGCATATTTACTTTGGGACTATGAGGCGGTTCCTCGGGAGATTCCCCTTGTACTGCATATTTACTTTAGGACTACGAGGCGTTTACTCGGGAGATCCCTCTGTCTTGCATATTTACATTGGGATTATGAAGTGGTACCTCGAAAGATCCCCCATGTCCTGCATATTTACATTTAGGACTACGAGGCGGTACCTCGGGATCGCCCATGTTGTTTACTTCTAATTGCTTAGCTGTTATTTTCTGAAGTTTCTTGTCGTTTAAATTTTCATTCATTTCAAATATTATTATATCTTCTGCCTTATTTTTCTTTTAAAACCAGTAAGGGCCTGACATGAACTCATCACTACTCTATCGAGGTTAGGTTTGGCACTTATTGGGTATAATTGTGGCGTACTCATACTACACTCTGCACATCTTTTTGTGCAGATCCAGGTTCTTTCTACCAGGCCAGATACTAGTGAGTTGGACTGTACGTGGAGAATTCAAGGTATATCTGCCAGCGTCTGCAGACCTCGGAGTCCCCCTCTATCCTTATTATGTTGTTTCCCTTATTCTATGTAGACTTTATGTATAGAGACACTTAGTATTTTCTCTTAGAAGCTTATGAATTATTTTTACGGGATTTTGGGAGTTGTAATTATTGATTTGCAGTTTTATATTTATATATCATGTATTGATATTGGAGTTCAATTTATTATTCATTTACTCCGCAAATTGTTAGGCTTACCTAGTCTTAGAGACTAGGTGCCATCACGACATCCTACGGAGGAAAATTGAGGTCGTGACAAGTTGGTATCAGATCACTAGGTTCATAGGTGTTATGAGTCACAAGCCGTTTTATTAGAGTCTCGCGGATAAGCACGTAGACGTCTATACTTATCTTCAGGAGGCTATGGAACTGTTAGGAAAAGCATCACTTCTTTGATTCCTTATCATATGAGATTTTGACTACGGATTCTAAAATTCTGTCTTTCTATTCTCTCACAAATGGTGAGCACACGTACAGCAGAATCAGATGACCAGACACCCGCGCTGCCTGCTAGAGCCGCAAGAGGCTGGGGCCGGGGTAGAGGCCAAGGACGTCCACGTGGTACAGCCAAAGCACCTGCACAAGCTGCTACAGAGGAGCCACCAGTAGCTCTAGTTTGAGGACAGGCACCTGAGACGCCTGTTACTGCACCAGCCCTCCAAGAGCCTCTAACCCAGTTTCTGAGCATGTTCAGTACCTTGGCTCAGGCAGGATTGATACCACTTGCTCCTGCCACATCTCAGGCAGGCGAGGAGCATATACTCCCATCGTCGGTACCCCAGAGCAGCGGGTTCAGGTAGACCAAGATCTAGAGATCATACTGATGCAGCCGGTAGCTCCAGTTCAGCTCGAGGTTAGGGCAGTAGTTTTTGAGGCAGAGCAGCTCAGGCTCGAGAGGTACAAGAAGTACCACCCTCCTACTTTCAATGGCTTGGCGTCAAAGGATGCCGATGTTTTTCTTGAGAAGTGTCATCGTATCCTCCGTACTATGGGTGTTGCGGAGACTAGTGGGGTTTCTTGCACTATATTCCAGCTTAGAGGAGCAGCTTATCAGTGGTGGCGCGCATACGAGTTGGATAGTCTGGCTGAGGCAACTTCACTCACTTGGACTCAGTTCTCAGATATGTTCTTGAGAGAGTATGTTCCCCAAAGTCTTAGAGATGCATGGTGTGCAGAGTTTGAGTAGTTGCGCTAGGATCCTATGACCGTGTCAGAGTATGCGGTTCGATTCAGTGATTTGGCCAGGCACGCACCAGCCTTGGTTGCTACTGTTCCAGAGTGGGTTCGTAAATTTATTGAGGGGCTCAACCAAAACATCAGATTGAGCATGGCCCGAGAGTTGGAGATGGATATTGCGTACCAGCAGGTAGTAGGGATTTCTAGGAGGTTGGAGGGCATGTTGACTCGAGAGAGAGAAGAGAGAGAGGCCAAGAGGTATCGAGAGTCCGGCACTTACAATGGTACTCGTTCCCCAATGGTAGCTCGTCAGGGCGGGGGTTAAATGGGCCGCCCTATTCATTCAGCACTTCCAGCCGCCAACGGTGCTCCGGCCACTACTAAGCACTAGGATCCTTATTATGAACCACCTGTGTCTAGTGTGCCTTCTGTATGGGGTGCTTTCAGTGGTTAGTCCAGTCGATCAGGGCCGAGATAGTTGCAATAGCCACGTCCCCCGAGAGCTTGTTTTGAGTGTGGTGACACTCGTCATGTGGTGAAAGATTGAGATTCAGGAGGGGTACGCCTCCACATATTTCTCAAGCACCGCGTGCTCTATCGGGTCCTCAGGCAATGGTTACAGCACCAGCTACCACCCCACATGCACAACCAGCTAGAGGTGGAGGTCGGACAGGTAGAGGTTGCCCTAGAGGGGGAGGCTAGGCCAGATATTATATCCTTCCTTCTAGGATAGAGGCAGTTGCATCAGATTCTGTTATCACAGGTATTGTTCCGGTCTGTCATACAGATGCATCAGTCTTATTTGATCCAGGCTCCACTTATTCGTATGTGTCATCTTATTTTGCTTCATATTTGGGTGTATCTCGCGATTCTCTGAGTTCACATGTTTATGTATCTACACCCGTGGATGATTCTATTATTGTTGACCGTATGTATCGGTCGTGTTTGATTGTTCTTAGTGGTTTTGAGACTAGAGCCGATTTATTATTGCTCAGTATGGTGGATTTCAATGTTATTTTGGGCATGGACTGGTTGTCGCCCTATCACGCTATCCTTGATTGTCATTCCAAGATGGTGACATTGGCTATGCCAGGTCTACCGAGGCTAGAGTGGAGAGGTACCTTGGATCTTGTTCCTAGTTGGGTTGTTTCATTTCGTAAAGCTCAATGAATGGTTGAGAAGGGGTGTGATGCGTATCTGGCATATGTGAGGGTTGTTAATGTTGACACTCCTACCGTCGAGTCTGTTTCGGTAGCGAGGCACTATTCAGATGTATTCCCAGCGTATCTTCCGGGCATGCCACGCGACACGGATATTGACTTTGGCATTGATTTGTTACCAGGCACTCAACCCATTTGTTGATACCCAATTTTTTCCTCATATATATATATACACTTTTAAAATAGTGCATATGCATCATCATTCGATTTACAAGCATACACAAGTATTTTTCATAATCTTTCATGATTATTAAAGACTTTAAATCAATTTATTTCTGCATTTTATTATATAAATATCCAATAATTACCCACCTAATTATTTTTATGATGATTTAATCATACAAACTTATCATTTATACCAATATGAGGTTTTAAATATTTTCAGTGCATTTCGTATTATTACATTTGCATTTTTAAGGCTAAATTGCACATTTTGTAATAATAGCCCATATGTATATATAATTACATTATTTATAAAAAACAATTATATTTTTATAATGTTAAATAATTGTTTTTAATCATTTGCATGCCCAAATTATATTTTTGTGATTTATTTATTACTTTTATAAATTATTTATTTGATTAAAATTGGGTATTTAAAATCTAGCCCTAAATTCCTCCTAATTTCGGACCTGACTACCCAGACCTTGGCCTAATAACCCTAGCCCAATCCTAAACGACCCAACCCAGTCCAAACCCGACCTAACACCTTCTCAAATCCCAGCTGTTGATCAAAAATGATCAACGGCTCACAAACGACTCCCTCTTTTCCTTATATCACTCAACCCTAAACCCTAAATCCATTCCCTCCAAACTCGCCGCCTCTCTATTCTCTTCTCTCTGAAAACCCTAACCCACCGTCTCTCAAAAAACCTCTCCGAATCTGTCTCAATCATGGATTTTTCCATGATTTTCTAACCTTTTGTGTATTATACCACCATCTCCTACGATTCTTTGTTACCTCTTAGTACTTGCCTAAACATGGAAAGTACTACACCTCAGATTTCGACCATTTCCTCTTGACTACATGAATCTGGACATGTATCTCGTCCATATGCTTCACAACCATGGCTATATGGGTCTGATTAGCCGAGATTTCGGCCAATCTTCGACTTCTGCCAACTAGGGTTTGAATTCCCCTTTGTTTCTTACCGATTCTTACTTGATATTTTTCCTTTTTTGTGTTTGACTACTTTTTTTCCTTATATTTCCCTATTTTTTACTTTATTCTTTGCCTTAAATATGACTCTGAACGATTTTGGTATTTTTGGTATTATTTGTTTGTTTCACTGTTGATTTACTGAATCTCTAATTTATGCTCTAAAATCGCTTCTAATTAATTCCGGAATATTTTCTTTATATCTTGTTTACATCTGAATAATTTGTTTTCCATGTCTATGTGTTCGATTTCTACACTATATAAACCCTTCCCCCATTCCCTTTAGAGGACACATTTTTTGACTATAGCCTCACTAGATCTAAAGCATTAATCTAATATTGCATTATATACTCTGATTTTGGCCGGCTGAAAGCCAAGGCTATTTAGCTCTGAGATCTTGCTATTCAGAATATAGTGGACTTCTGTTATTTTATGCATTTTCTCTTAACTGGTAAGTAACTTGACTTTTGCAATTTCATCCTTAGGTGTCTCTGACTTGTATGTGTTCTTACTTCTGAATCCATGGTTCAATATGCTTCTGAGTTATGTTTAGGCATCGTTCTGTCAACTTTATATACTTTTAGTTGCTTTAGCATTTAACTGCTCTTAATGCTACCAGTTCTAAAGTTATCTACTCCTAGCCTGATTAATCTGAACCTTCTTAAGGTTTATTCAGTTAGAGAATTGACTCCTGAATGCTCATGAACATGTTTACTTACTTTGTCCTGAATCCCTGTAGTGGATGCCTCACATTTGTGTTAGCATGTGTTAAGACCTTCATTGTTGGTCATAATTTGCCTCTCTGCTATTGTGTCACTCAACATGATCACTCGACCCCATACCCTTCTGGTGTTTACTTGTGATTTGGAACAGTTGTCTCATCATGTTTGAATTGTTACTTTGCAATGTTAGGCTAAACCTTTGTTATAATCAGATCATCTTTAGCTAATTAGACCAGTATGACAAAGCTCGAATGCCTATATCTGCTACTTGACATGATGTTACCTTCCACTCTGTAGTAATAGTTTTGCATATGTGTCTTAATTTGTGATTGTAATCTCACCCCTATGCTAACATGATGCCCTACTCTTTCTATGATTATTTGACTCATCACAATGCGTCCTGTTTTCTTTGTAATAATACAAGGTTGTGTACTTAGCATAATTCAACCATGTTTCAACCTGTTTTGCACCTGTGTACAACAATCTTTGTCAATCCTGCAAACATGTTCTTTTCTCAACTTTCAGCATATGACTGCTTCAGCGCTAAGTGTGGGACCTATTTCTCAGTTTAGATTCAACTTGCTTTTTTAAAGTTCTGTGATTTATTCAACTGTTTGCTTTGTTTGCTCAATTTGGTCGTGTCTATTTAAATCCCTCAATTCATGTTTCTCAAATTTGGTCCCTTCTTTCACTTGTCACCTAAGCTCTTTGAATCCCATTCTTAGCCGGCTGAAAGCCAAGGCTACGTAGGTTCTGTCCTTTGACCTCCCTAGTGTGAGCACTGCTCAGGGTTCATTTGAGACTCTTGTGAACTCTGACACACTAGGACTTGGTCCCTAGTCTCTCCCCTGAATTATCTCTATTAACCTCCCTAGTGTGAGCACTGCCCTGGGTTCTTGAAGACCTTGGGAACTCTGACACACTAGGGTCTTGGTTCTATATTCTCAACTCTGTTTTATGCCNTCAACATGATCACTCGACCCCATACCCTTCTGGTGTTTACTTGTGATTTGGAACAGTTGTCTCATCATGTTTGAATTGTTACTTTGCAATGTTAGGCTAAACCTTTGTTATAATCAGATCATCTTTAGCTAATTAGACCAGTATGACAAAGCTCGAATGCCTATATCTGNTCTGTTATTTTATGCATTTTCTCTTAACTGGTAAGTAACTTGACTTTTGCAATTTCATCCTTAGGTGTCTCTGACTTGTATGTGTTCTTACTTCTGAATCCATGGTTCAATATGCTTCTGAGTTATGTTTAGGCATCGTTCTGTCAACTTTATATACTTTTAGTTGCTTTAGCATTTAACTGCTCTTAATGCTACCAGTTCTAAAGTTATCTACTCCTAGCCTGATTAATCTGAACCTTCTTAAGGTTTATTCAGTTAGAGAATTGACTCCTGAATGCTCATGAACATGTTTACTTACTTTGTCCTGAATCCCTGTAGTGGATGCCTCACATTTGTGTTAGCATGTGTTAAGACCTTCATTGTTGGTCATAATTTGCCTCTCTGCTATTGTGTCACTCAACATGATCACTCGACCCCATACCCTTCTGGTGTTTACTTGTGATTTGGAACAGTTGTCTCATCATGTTTGAATTGTTACTTTGCAATGTTAGGCTAAACCTTTGTTATAATCAGATCATCTTTAGCTAATTAGACCAGTATGACAAAGCTCGAATGCCTATATCTGCTACTTGACATGATGTTACCTTCCACTCTGTAGTAATAGTTTTGCATATGTGTCTTAATTTGTGATTGTAATCTCACCCCTATGCTAACATGATGCCCTACTCTTTCTATGATTATTTGACTCATCACAATGCGTCCTGTTTTCTTTGTAATAATACAAGGTTGTGTACTTAGCATAATTCAACCATGTTTCAACCTGTTTTGCACCTGTGTACAACAATCTTTGTCAATCCTGCAAACATGTTCTTTTCTCAACTTTCAGCATATGACTGCTTCAGCGCTAAGTGTGGGACCTATTTCTCAGTTTAGATTCAACTTGCTTTTTTAAAGTTCTGTGATTTATTCAACTGTTTGCTTTGTTTGCTCAATTTGGTCGTGTCTATTTAAATCCCTCAATTCATGTTTCTCAAATTTGGTCCCTTCTTTCACTTGTCACCTAAGCTCTTTGAATCCCATTCTTAGCCGGCTGAAAGCCAAGGCTACGTAGGTTCTGTCCTTTGACCTCCCTAGTGTGAGCACTGCTCAGGGTTCATTTGAGACTCTTGTGAACTCTGACACACTAGGACTTGGTCCCTAGTCTCTCCCCTGAATTATCTCTATTAACCTCCCTAGTGTGAGCACTGCCCTGGGTTCTTGAAGACCTTGGGAACTCTGACACACTAGGGTCTTGGTTCTATATTCTCAACTCTGTTTTATGCCCACTGGGTGAATCACTTAGTTCATGGCTGCCTTATGTCCATAAAGATGTAATTTTGGGATGTTATGAGCCATGAGAATGAAGGCTTGGCTTGGCTGGGTAAATCTTTGGCCCTGTTGTAGGCTCCCTATAGTTATTCTACTTTGTAATTCATTCCATTCATTCTGGTCTGTAATAATTATTTGTAATAACAATTGGGGTATTAGTAAATTGGGAAACTGGGTTTATTTTAACATTTGCATGAGAATGGGTAGAAATCCTGCCTATAGGTTCATTATTTTGCTCAAATATGCGTTAGAAATCCTACCTATAGGTTCTTTATTTGGTTCAAATGTGTTCTGCTTTTACCTGTTAGAAACCATGCTTATAGGATATTGAATGATTAATATCTCAATGTGTGCATAGGATTCTGTTTACCTACGGTTTAATCTACAAATTAGATGCCATGCCTATAAAATCTAAAATCAGTTTTTAATTATAGAAATCATGTCTATAGGATATAAAATCAGTTTTAATTCTAGAAATCATGCCTATAGAGTCTGAATCCCTTTTAATTATCGCCCTGCTCGTTTCTTTAAGAGTTTTCAATACTGCGGTAATTACCATTCTAGAAATCATGCCTATAGGACTCGATTAAGCAATTCTGAACATATTCCTGTGATTACCATTATTAGTTACTGCGTGAATCACCTAGACATCATGCCTATAGGTTTTAATCCCTTATACCTACAATCATTAGGCAATTCTGTCGGTTTTAGAAATTGTATTAAGAGAAAAGGCTTTTACGTATAAAATGTTTGCTCATTAAATTCAGTGTCACATAGAGATCCTGCCTATAGGGTTCTGCAACCTTAACTTATTAAAATCTGCAATTGTCAATGCTAATCAGTTTGGCGTGCATTTGATGTCTAAGTATGGAGGCTAACCTGAGCCTTTATTTGCTTTTACATGAAAGTCCAATTTGTTTTGTATGTCGCCTAGTTTTTATCATTTTTGAGCAATCTAAGTTAAGTCTAGAACCATCCGAAAGTAGAGGTTCAAATGCCTCCTGGGCCATAGGCAAGGGACGGGTAGTGCACGCATAGGGTACGATTTAGAATTGATTAGAGTGCTTTACGTAAACAACTTAAAGATAGTAATCGAGTAACAGGAGATGATAGTCTGTGCCCGCTGAATAATATGAGTAACACCCCCGTAAGTTACGAAGTATTATTTATGTTGCATGGGGTGATCCTTTAGGCTAAAAAACTTAGGATCCCCCACTCCTATTAAAAAAATTCTTTCTTTATGTTTCTCTTCTCTCTTAGACTAATTCACATGATTTAAGTTCGGCCGGGACCCACCGTTGTGGACCTCGAGGAGTGCCTAACACCTTCTCCTCAAGGTAATTTGAACCCTTACTCGATTTTTGGTGACAAACTAGTAAACCCGAGTCTTTTGCAATAGGTGCCCTAACACACCTTAATCCGTTAGGTGGCGACTCTCTTTTAATAACCCTTCCTCCCTTTTTTAAAAATGTTGTCAATGTTGAAACCCGATTTCGCTAGAAAGAGGGGCGCGACAGCATGGCGACTTTGCTGGGGATATCCTTAAGCTCTTACCATAATGAACTTGGTCTGTGTGAATTAGTCTCCCTCGATAAGTGTTTCTTTATTATTTTATGCTCTAATTCACCGTTTATTTGCTACATGCACACCTCCTTCCCTATTTTCCCTTTTACATGAATTTACATGCAACGTTTCATTTAACCTTGTTTGTTGGCTTCAATCTTTATGTCTTTCCCAATCCCTACCCCTTTTATCGCTTTATTATAATTTTTCCATTATGTGAACTAACTCCTTCTTTGTTTTTCTTTCTTTCCTATCTTTACATTTATTAAATACCGTATTTATCGCTTTTATCATGCAAAATACTTGACAAGGTGTTGTTTTATTTTTTGCATAATTACATGCTCTGCATCATATTCCACTCGTGGGCAATTAATACCATAGTGGCTCTTGATGAGTGTCCGCGCTCTTCCTATATTACCCTTTTTGAATTTGGAAAGGCTTATTTGCTATAAAACTAGTCGATCAGTGGTACAGTCGACGGTTCCGTGCCTTTCCCTCTCAAGTTATCCGCTTGAGGGTACCGGTCTAGACTTCTATAGAAAACCCTACTCTAATGTTAACTGTGCATGCATCATGTCCAAACCTAGCATGAGTTAGAATGTTGTCCGCATAATAGCTCTCTAAGGAAAGCCTTGTCCAAAGTCCATCGTGATTTCCATAATCCCAATGGGCACGATCATGGTATGTGCATTATTTCGAGCAAATGTGCCGATATGCTAATCACTAATGTGTAAGTAGTCAAACCCGGAGGGGGAAAGGGCTAACTTTGTTTGTTTTGTAGAAATGAGACATGAAGTCCCCAGGTTCGGCATGGTCCGAAGTATCTCACCTCTATTGCTAGACTGGTGCGAAAATCTCTCGCCAAGCGACAAGAACCATGTGAAAAGAATTCTTGAATATTTACTTCTTTGCTGGACATTCAGCCAAACAATGTATTGATTGAGGCCGGTACTATGTTCTGGAATGAAAAGAGGGCTATTTTCCATTTTGGTAACATAGAGATGACTCCCCTTCTTGAGGAAATTGGAGGTTTTGTCTGGCTATCCTGGGATAGCCCTTGTTTGCTGGTACCGAAAAATCGTACTTCTAGGGCATTTCTAGAAATGATGGGTCTTAGAAAGAATGACGAGTTAGTCTGCCTGAAGAAGTCCTACATACCTTTCGACTTCCTATACGAGCGTTATGGTCACAACACATCCTACCATATCTATCATGATGAGTTTGCCATCACTTCCCTGGGCTGGACTCATCGTCAGGTTTTTGAGTTCATCATCTATTTTTTGGGTATGATAGTATTTCCTATTCAAGGAGATAGGATTCACACCCGTTTGGCTATGGTTACCAAGACCTTAATGGAAGGGATTGAGGGACATACTCACACTATTGTCCCAATAATTGTGGCAGAGATATATCGAGCTTTGGACCGTCGTAAGAAGGGATTCAAACATTTTGAGGGTTGTAATTTGTTACTGCAAACATGGTTGTTGGAGCATCTTCAAAGAGGACAGTTCCGTCAGGAATTTCCGCGGCGACCATGGAATGAACACATAGCCTTTCACCATCCAAAAAGAATGACTTTCATCCCAGACAGGTTTGCACAACCAGAAAACGACGTGGATTGGGTACACTTCTTTAGCAATTTGACTGATGACAAGGTCCATTGGATGTTCGAGTTGTTCCCTACTAGCGAGTTCATCATCAGGATGTTCCTCACTTAGTGTTGATCGGGTTGAGCAGTATCTATCCTTATGATCCTATCAGGGTCATGAGACAGGCTGGGAGAAAACAAGTCATACCGCGAGTTTCTAAGATGGCTCACTACAAAGCAGACTTTTAGGGTGGTGCCATTCCATTCAAGTGTGAGGCCCAACACATGTGGCATCTGAAGATTATTGTGGAAAAGGATACCATCGAACCAGATCGGTACAACGCCGGTCATGTGTATTTCTACCTATCATGGTTGGATGATGACATAGAAGGAGAAGTCGAGCCAGGGATCGATCGAGGAAACAAGGTCATAGACGATGTTGTTGAAGCACAAGTAAAATACAAGAGGTTGCGCAAGAGAATCCTTGAGTCTGAAGCCAGACATTTGGAACAACACAAGATTGACATGGAATCAATCAATGAATGGAGGGAAGTTGCTACAAAATCAACAGAGAGTATGGAGTACTTAGAGTAGGGTCTGATGAAACTTGAAGGGAAGATGAGGAAAAGGATCGTGGATTGTCAGAATGCAGAGGGTAACGAAAGAGGACACCTAGCA
>AWOL01S0000158.1:2185-21679 GCA_000715115.1 Nicotiana otophora | reverse complement strand
GGTCATAGACGATGTTGTTGAAGCACAAGTAAAATACAAGAGGTTGCGCAAGAGAATCCTTGAGTCTGAAGCCAGACATTTGGAACAACACAAGATTGACATGGAATCAATCAATGAATGGAGGGAAATTGCTACAAAATCAACAGAAAGGTTGGAGTACTTAGAGCAGGGTCTGATAGAACTTGAAGGGAAGATGAGGAAAAGGATCATGGATTGTCAGAATACAGAGGGCAACGAAGGAGGACACCTAGCAAGAGCGTATCTGCTGTTGGACATGCGCGACCTGGGGAATCTGATCGATGGGGCCAAGAAGGCCAAGCTTGGAGAGGGTCCCTCCAGGACCAAATAGAATAGAATTATTGTTTATTTGCTTTTCTATAGTCATTTAAGAAATTGATTGTAATAAGGAAAATACCACTAGCAACTCTTTTAATTATTGTCATTTTAGAGTTTTGATCTATTTATTACATTAATGAAATGAGGCAGTTATCGGCATCAAATTTCTCAAAATCTATGTGTCGCTAGGCCTACCTCAGGCACAATGAGGTCCCCAAAATTAGGACGTGAATTTATAATTCTGCAATACATGTTTAAATACTATAAATATGCTTCCAAAATCCCCTACTTAATTGTTTACCTTTTTGCTTTTCTTGGTTTTGATTATTCCCATTCCCTAAGGTTGGTTATTGCATATTGGCATCATCAGTGTATCATACCATATCCAGAGTCCCTCCACCTCCTCCTCCTCCAAGTGATCCTAAAAGTAAGGGAAAGGCTAAGATGGATGCCATGAGTGGTATCAGGAAAGATAACACTACGCATGTGGAAAATGTTGAAACTTCAGATGGTCGGAGTACTCCGGCACAGAATGATTTAGTTCTATGGTTGGAGTAGAAAATACTGGAATTGCAAGGGGAACTTGAGCATGTTCGCAACTTGGCAAACCTCTCCCTCGCCTTAAACGTCCCAGATATTAACCAACAGAATGCCCAAAACCCAGCATCTCCTCAAAACATACCAAACCAATATCCACAAAACCCTCCCGCACCTCATCAATATGCCACACCTCCTCAAAATCCTAACCCTCCACCGGTGCCAACTCCTCCTCAACACCAACATCTTCCAACTCAGTATCCACAAACTACTACCTACTATACTCCTCAAAATACACCGCAACCTACCCCCGATCCGCAAAACTCAACCAATGATCACCACTACACTCAAACCCCCGGCATCCACCAAAACAACCCCATATATGTAGAAACCCTACCTCACCCCACTCAACAAACCCCACACACACCGAAATCCGCCGAGAAGGACCTGCTTATCAAGAATATGGCAGAGAAACTTAAGAAGGTCACAAGCCGAGTCCAGGGTGTCGAAGGGGGTAAAGGCATTGAGGGTTTGAATTATGAAGATCTGTGTATTCAGCCAGACGTAGAATTGTCAGAGGGTTACAAACCTCCTAAGTTCGAGATATTTTACGGAACAGGTGACCCAAAGGTGCATCAGGACATACTGTGACAAGATCGTAGGAGTTGGAAAGGATGAGAGGATTCGCATGAAGTTGTTCATGATAAGTCTCACTAGGGATGCCCTATCTTGGTACATCAGTCAAAATCCCAACAAGTGGGTTAGTTGGGTAAGCATGGCATCAGATTTCATGGATCGATTCAGGTTTAATACGGAGAATGCACCAAACGTCTTCTACATACAGAATCTCAAGAAGAATCCAACGGAGACTTTCCGTGAGTATGCTACTCGATGGAGATCAGAAGCCGCTAAAGTAAGGCCGGCATTGGAAGAAGAGCAGATGAACAAGTTCTTCGTCCGGGCCCAAGATCCACAATACTATGAAAGGTTGATGGTTATCGGGAACCACAAATTCTCCGACATCATCAAGTTAGGGGAAAGGATTGAAGAAGGGACCAAGAGCGGAATGGTAACTAATTTTGAGGCATTACAGGCTACAAACAAAGCATTGCAGTCAGGGGGTATATCCAAGAAGAAAGAAGTAGGGGCCGTGATGGTAGACCAAGGTCCAAAATCTCTTCTTCCATACCAAATACCTCCACCCACATATCAGCCCCCACCTCCTAGATATCCACAACCCACCACTACCTACCATACTTATAACACCCAGTCAGCATATTATCACTCATCGCCAACCCGCCAAAACTATCAAAAACCGAGACCAAATTTCTACCGCAGGCCACCCAGGCAATACACCCCTATTGCTGAACCCATCGATCAATTATACGAGAGACTGAAAGCTGCTGGATATGTCACTCCTATTCTCGCTGTTGCTATGAAAAACTTCTCTCAATGGGTCAATCCAAACAAAACATGTGCCTACCACTCGAGCATGAAAGGTCATATCATTGATGAAGGTCGCAACCTGAAAGACAAGATCCAGACACTAATTGATACCAAGGTTATACAAGCAAAGGAGGTTGCATCTAACGTCCGCAACAATCCCCTCCCGGATCATAGGGGAGAGGGAGTAAATGTGATAGAGACTAATGAAGAATGGGACCCAGAAGGGTCGATTGGGCTTATTCGAGAAGGGGATGACCCAAAGAAACCTGCGGTCACTCTTACTCCTATTGTGGTATAGATAAAGCCACCAATTGAAGTTGAAGTGGCCGCACTAACCCCGTTCGAGGTGGAAACAACACCTGCAGCTGCACCTGCTCCATTCGAAGTAGAAGTAACCACACCCTTCACTGTGACGGTAGCATCCATACTGCCCTTTAAATCCAATGTCGTACCCTGAGACTATGTTGCAGAAGACAGGAGGAAAGGAAAAGCAAAAATGGAAGAATCTGGTGCAGTACAAGAGATGACCAGGACTGGTAGAATTTATACACCTGAGAATTTGGGAGGAACGAGTAGAGAAGATGCTTCCAAGCAACCCATCATCGAAATTGTCCCGGATGATCTTTGGAGAAAGGTGCAAGCGAGAGAATATTCTGTGGTAGACCATCTGAACAAAACCACTGCTCAGATATCCATCCTATCATTACTACAGAATTCTGAGACACATAGGAATACCTTGATGAAGGTATTGAATGAGGCTTACGTGCCTAAACATATCACCAGTGGGGAGATGGCTAACATGGTAGGCAAGTACTGGAGAGCCACAAGATCACCTTTCATGAAGACGAACTGCCACCAGAGGGATTAAGCCACAACAGGTCGTTGCACATCATGGTACAATACGAGGATAAATTCATTTCTAGGGTTTTGATAGATGGAGGGTCCAGTCTCAACATCTGTCCAGTGAATACTTTGAAAAGGTTAGGTAAATGTTTGCATGAAATACGAGCAGGGACTATGAATGTGAAGCCATTCGATGGGTCTCAAAGGGCCACAATTGGGGAAACCAATCTAAGCTTACAGATGGGCCCGACTTGGTTTGATATTGAATTTCAAGTGCTAGACATATCCGCCTCATACAATCTGCTGTTGGGACGACCTTGGATACATGACGTTGGGGCCGTGGCTTCTACTTTCCACCAGGTTATAAAGTTCGAATGGAATCATCAGGAAGTGATCATCCACGTAAACTGGAGTAATCTCATTTATACCAACCAAACTGTTCCGGTTGTGGAAATTAAAAGGAAGTTAGGTGGGGAGACTTATCTTCGCATCGAGCGCGTCAATGCAATTGAGAATGACAAGTGGTGCAGCAGCAAAATAGAAAGCATACTAGCGTGGGCAGGGTATAAACCCGGTAAAGGGCTCGAGAAGAAGCTCCAAGGTATTACCAAACCGATACAGCTAAAACGTCACGGCACGACCTTTGGACTTGGATATCAGTACACCTGCTAGGAGTATGACGATTGGTCACTGCCATGGCATGGTCCTTATTACCCTCTTGAGCAACCGGTACCACATATGAGCCAATCCTTTCATCAGGCTGACATGATATGGGGATCTGAAGAAGATGAAGTTCTAGCTGGCTTAAGGAATCTGTTTTGGAAGATGAAGACATGGATTGCAGTGTGATAGTTGAGAAGGAGAAGGAAGAAGGCCTCATCATCTAGACAGTGGAGAAGGGAGCTGTTCTCAGGAACTGGACTGCCACACCATCCAGGGCCCGACGAGTCCCGGGGTAGCATGGCTGTTATTGTCATTCATTTTGAAAACAATTCCTTTTGAGCATTTTTGTTTGAAATATTTTTTCTTTCCTTTCAGTATTTTGCTTTAGAAAATAATGTTTGAAGTCATTAAAATTTGCTTTGTTTGACGTTTCAATACTTATCAACGGCTTGATGTTTTATTATTATTATCTTTCATATCTTCTCTCTACAATATTACTATTTCTTACCTTGATGAACCAACGACTGTGACATGTAATGAGACAACGCAACATAAGGATAGTGACTCGGAAGAGATAGAAGAAGAAGATGTGATACCTGAGGAAATTGTCAGAGAGGTCGAGAATTTTGAGAACAAGCCCAAGTCAAATCTGGACGAAACTAAGATAGTCAACTTGGGAGATTCCGAAACAGTCAAAGAAACTCGCATAAGCATTCACTTGTCACCATCGAAGAACGAAGAGTACACTCATTTCTTAAGAGATTATGAAGACATTTTCGCATGGTCACATGACGATATGACCGGATTGAGCGCATCCATAGTAGCTCATAAGCTGCCTACCAATCCGATGTGTCCACCAGTAAAGCAGAAGCTCACGAAGTTCAAGCCATACATGAGTCTAAAAATCAAGGAAGAAATCACCAAGCAAATCAAAGCCAAGGTCCTCAGGGTGGTTGAATATCCAACTTGGTTGGCCAACATCGTGTCGGTTCCGAAGAAAGACGGGAAGGTCAGGGTGTGTGTCGACTATCGGGATTTAAACAGAGCAAGTCCCAAAGACGATTTCCCACTACCAAATATACACATACTGATCGACAATTGCGCCAAGCATGAACTCCAATCCTTTGGATGAATGAAGAAGACGCGGAGAAAATAGCTTCCATCACGACGTGGGGAGTGTACTATTAAAAAATGATGCCTTCTGGTTTAAAGAATGCTGGGGCCACCTACATGAGGGCCATGACAACCATTTTTCATGACATGATACACAAGGAGATAGAAGTATATGTGGATGATGTCATAATCAAATCCAAGAGGGCCGCAGATCACATAGCAGATCTGAGAAAGTTCTTTGACGAGCTGCGGAAGTACAATCTGAAACTGAACCCCACAAAATGTGCCTTCGGAGTTCCTGCCGGAAAATTTTTAGGGTTCATTGTCAGCCGCCTAGGAATTGAGTTAGACCCATCAAAGGTCAAAGCTATCCAGGATTTACCACCACCAAAGAACAAGAAGGACGTGATGAGTTTCTTGGGACGTCTCAACTACATCAGCCTCTTCATAGCACAATTAACTGTAATATGTGAACCAATTTTCAAAATGTTGAAGAAGGATGTCGCCACTAGCTGGACTGAAGACTGTCAAAAAGATTTTGACAAAAATCAAGGAATACCTGTCCACACCACCAACCCTAGTCCCGCCAGAACCTGGTAGACCACTACTACTCTACCTTTCCGTACTAGATGGGGCTTTCGGTTACAACATGACAAGACAGGGAGAAAAGAGCAGGCCATATATTACCTGAGCAAGAAGTTCACACCCTATGAAGCACGGTACTCTATGCTAGAATGCACTTGCTTTGCTCTGACATGGATAGCCCAGAAATTGAGGAATTACTTTTGTGCTTATACCACATATCTCATATCAAGAATGGATCTACTGAAGTACATCTTTCATAATCCTATGCCTTTGTTGAGTGAGTTTGACATCATCTATGTAACTCAGAAGGCAGTCAAGGGGCAGGCATTAGCAGATCATCTTGCAGAAAATTCTATAGGAGGAGAATACGAACCACTGAAAACGTATTTTCCTGATGAAGAAGTTTCTTTCGAAGGAGGAGATATTGCTGAATCCTACGACCGTTGGAGAATGTTTTTTGACGGAGCTGCAAATTGCAAAGGAGTCGGTATCAGAGCCATTTTGGTGTCAGAAACCGGTCAACATTATTCGGTGTCCGCAAAACTCAGGTTTCCATGCACCAATAATATGGCGGAATATGAGGCTTGCATAATGGGGCTCAATTTGGCTGTTGACATGAATATCCAGGAATTACTAGTAATTAGCGATTCAAATCTGCTGGCACATCAGGTGCAGGGAGAATGTGCGACAAAGAATACTAAGATATTACCATATCTATATCATGTGCAAGAGATGATGAAGAGGTTCACGAAGATAGAGTTTAGACATGTCCCGAGAATCCAGAATGAGTTCGCAGATGCATTGGCCACTTTGTCCTTCATGATACAACATCCGGACAAGAACTTCATCGATCCCATTCCGGTAAGAATCCATAATCGGCCAGTTTACTGTGCTCATATTTAGAATCCATGGTTCCACGATATCAGGGAATATTTGGCAAAAGGAGAATATCTAGAGCATGCAAACCACACTAAAAAATGCACACTTTAGAGGTTGTCCAACCATGTTTTCCAAAGCGGAGGAATTCTGTATAGAAGAACTCCTGATCTGGGGCTATTACGGTGTGTTGACGCCAAAGAAGCCTCCAAACTACTTGATGAGATACACGCCAGAACCTGCGGCCCACATATGAATGGTTTCATCCTAGCCAAGAAGATACTCAGAGCCGGATACTTTTGGATGACTATGGAAACAGACTGCATCCGGTATGTCCAGAAATGCCATCAGTGCCAGATACACGCAGATATGATACGGGTACCTCCAAATGAACTTAATTCAACAAAAGCACCTTGGCCTTTTGCTGCCTGGGGAATGGATGTCATTGGACCGATCGAGCCCACCGCTTCAAACGGGCACAGGTTCATTTTAGTGGCCATCGACTATTTCACAAAGTGGGTTGAAGTTGCATCTTACAAAGTTGTAACCAAGAAAGTCGTCGCAAATTTTGTCAGGCACTGTATTGTTTGTCGATTCGGGGTTCTAGAATCCATCATCACTAACAATGTCGCCAATCTCAACAGTGATCTAATGAAAGCCATGTGTGAAACCTTCAAAATCAAGCACAAAAACTCCACAACGTACCGACCCCAAATGAATGGAGTCGTGGAGGCCGCCAACAAGAACATCGAGAAAATACTAAGGAATATGGTAGAGAATCACAAGCAATGGCATGAGAAGTTACCATTTGCTTTATTGGGATACCGCACCACAATCCGCACGTCAACCAGCGCAACTCCTTATCTATTGGTCTACGGTACTGAAGCCGTCATCCCCGCCGAGCTAAAAATTCCTTCTTTGAGAATCATATAAGAAGATGAACTCAATGATGCAGAATAGATAAGGAGCTGCTATGAGCAATTAGCCCTCATAGATGGGAAAAGAATGAATGCAGTGTGTCATGGTCAGCTTTATCAGAACAGAATATCTAGAGCTTTCAAAAAAGGGTCAAACCTCGACAGTTTACACCGGGGCAGCTGATGCTGAAACGGATCTTTCCACATCATGATGAAGCCAAAGAAAAATTCTTACCCAATTGGCAAGGGCCTTATATGGTTCACAGGGTACTAACAGGAGGAGCACTCATACTCGCAGAAATGGATGGAGAAATTTGGCCAAAGCCTATCAACTCAGATGCAGTCAAAAGATACTATGTTTAAAGTTGTTTACATTTATGCAATTGATGCAACTGAACTACGCTTGACCTGATTCCCGTTTAAGAGGGGATACGTAGGCAGCCCTGTGGGTTCAGTCACAATACAATAAAATTTCTATTTTCCCCATAATCGGAAACTGGGGCGGAATTTTGAGGAGGACCCTCAAAATTCTGAAGCAAGTTCAGCCAACGGCACTGTATGCGGAACAACTAGAGATTCGTCTAGGTAACTGGGGCAGAATTTTGAGGAGGACCCTCAAAATTCAATGGCAAGAAGGTCGCAATGTCTCTAACAATGTCGTAGTTATTGGTTCATCTAATCAATTTTTAAATTGCACATTACTGTGTTTTGAACAACTATGCATGCATATTTTTTGAAAACTTTATTTTTTAGCCAGATGCTACCCATAGTAACTCGAACAGGATTCCAACGCGGAACGGAGCAGACAAAGGCACGAACCAACCTCCCCCGCAAAACTCACAATTTTTCTTTGAATGCAGGAACAAGAGATAGTTGCCAGTACGTGCACACCTTAGAATCATTGTCTTCACAACAACAAGGCTACCGAACTCATCCACAGATAAGAAATACTCCGCTATCACTTATTATTTATTCGATGCATGAGACTAAGCATTGTCTCCATCCTGCATGAGGCTAAGCCCTACCTCCTCAACTGCATAAAGCTAAGCATTGCCTTCCATTTGCATGAGACTAAACATTGTCTCAAATCTTGCATGAGGCTAAGCCCTGCCTCCTCAACTACCTAAGGCTAAGCATTGCCTTCCCCTTGCATGAGACCAAGCAGTGTCTCCATGTTGCATGACGCTAAGCCCTGCCTCCTCAACTGCATAAGGCTAAGCATTGCCTTCCATTTGCATGAGACTAAACATTGTCTCAAATCTTGCATGAGGCTAAGCCCTGCCTCCTCAACTGCATAAGGCTAAGCATTGCCTTCCATTTGCATGAGACTAAACATTGTCTCCATCCTGCATGAGGCTAAGTCCTACCTCCTCAACTGCATAAGGCTTAGCATTGCCTTCCATTGCATGAGACTAAACACTATCTGAACCTTGCATGTCATAATCAAATACACCATTATTAGTGCATAATCGATTAGAGTTACAATATAGTTAACTTTAATTATAATGTACTTAATTCTAAATCTAATATAGTTCAAACACTAAAATTAAGAGTCATAACTTCATAAATTAAGAGCACTAAATCCTAGTTTATATAATTTATACACCACAAATTAACTAGTTTAAAATAATTTATAAACCTCTATAAAGGCATAATCAATTTAGTTACAATGTAGTTAACTTTAATTACAATATAGTTAATCTTTAGTCACAATGTAGTTCAAAAATCCTATTTAGTCCCATAAATCCAAAATAGACAACAACCCTAAAAATGCATAAATTATATTCCATAAATTATAAATTAAAAAGCTAATAAGGTAGAACACTAACCTTGAAAGAGAATGGCAGTGGGGGTGGCGTGAGGGGAATGGTAGTGGTGGAGGCGGCAGCAGGCGGGCGGGCGGCAGGCGGAGAAACTCTACTGGGGCAGGGGGAGGTGGAGCTTCGATTTTGGGGATGGGGGACTTGATTTGGGTGGAATTTGGGCAAAAGGATGTGAGAAAGAGAGATGGAAGAGAGAGAAGAGAAAGAGGGAAAAGATGAAAATAGGGAAGAAACCTCGTTTGTCCAGTCTAATTAGGATATTACTGATCTACTTCAGTCGAAAATATCGGTCGATAATAATAAAATAATATTTGACCGTTTAACCCCAAGTATACCGACCAATTTCGGTCAGAAACTTTAATTTATTTTTTTCCGCCCATCCTCAATTATTTTTTTTCCATAAAAAAAATAATTTTTAAAACTTATTATGAATATACCGACCGATTTCGGTCGTATTAGTGGTTAAAAATAGCCAACCACTTATATATATTTTTGTTATTTACAATATATATATATATATATATATATATATATATATATATATTGTATATATAATACACACACACACATATATATCATCGCATGTTGGATACAACGACGATATCAATTAAACTCGATCAATTATATATATAATATTTATCATCCGTGTGCTTTCGTATAAATTACACTTCATATCCGTATACATGTAATAGATTATAATAGAGTGTATGATTTTATTTTATTTATGATAATTTACACTTCCATATATATGACAAGCGTTGATAATTTATTCTCAAATGTTCATACTTGAATTCTTGATCGGTGAATAAATAAGAAAACAAATCTTGGAGTTTAAGTGACTAGATGCTCTGGTATAATGAGTGACTAGATGCTCCAAGATGTATACAATCGACCCAATCTTGAATGTTTTATTCTCGATCACCTTATTAATTCTTTGCTCGGATACTTTATTAGAGGATCAATTGAAAATTCAATTATATTCGATTAGAGCTAACTATAACTTAAGTATGAAAATTCGATTATATTAGATTAAAACTCACTACTAGAATTCAATGAAGTATTAATACAACTTAAGTATGAAAATTCGATTATAGTAAGTTTTAATCGAATATAATTGAATTTTCAATTGATCCTCTGATGAATATCCGAGAAAAGTACTAATAAGATGATCGAGAGTAAAATATTTTAAGATTGTCTCGATTGTCATATCTTGGAGCATCTAGTCACTCATTATACCAGAGCATCTAGTCACTTAAACCCCAAGATTTATTTTCTTATTTATTCACCGATCAAGCATTTGAGTATGAACAGTTGAGAATAAATTATTAACGCTAGTCATATATATGTAAGTGTAAATTATCATAAACAAAATAATATCATACACTCTATTATAATCTATTACACGTATACAGATATGAAGTGTAATTTATACGAAAGCACGTGGATGATTAACATTATATATATAATGGATCGAGTTTATTGATAGAGTCGTTGTATCCAGTATGATATATATATATATATATATATATATATATATATATATATATATATATATATATATATATATATATTGTAAATAATAATAATTTATAAGTGATTGACCATTTTTTACCACTAATACCGACCGAAATCGGTCGGTACATTCATAATAATTTTAAAAAATTATTTTTATTATGGAAAACAATAATTGAGCCTGAACGGAAAAACATAAATCAAAGTTTCCGACTGAATTCGGTCGGTATGCTTGAATGTTTTTAATTAAACTTTATTTTGGTAGATAATATGCAAGTCTGACCAGGTCTTGGTCAAAGATTGATCAATTTTCGACCGACATTGGTCGGAACTTTTATGTGTCAGATATAACAATGTTTCTTTATTGTGAGATCACTTTTTTCGACCGAATGTGGTCGATATCTTTTTGTAAAATATTTTATTTGACTTTTGCGACCAATTTAGATATTTTCCGACCGATTTCAGTCGGTTTCTTCTTCCGACTGATTTCGATTGGTATGGTGTGGACGGATTTTGGTAAATTTCTTGTAGTGATAGGAATATTACTTTTACAAAAAGAAAAAGAACATTATGTATTAGTGTGCATACATAAAGGAAAAGAACATAACTTTTATTGCATCATGCATAAACTCTGTAAGTGCTCACCAGTATTTGTTAGCTTAATCTTTGATTTTTTCTCACTTCTATTAGCATTTTCCTTTATAGTTTATTGATAACTACAGAGATTTTATATTTAAAATTGATGCTAGTTATAATGTCAATTACCATCACATTTCTGAAATAAATAAAATCCTCTTTCTTTTAGATTCACTAACTCTTAGTATACTGACGTAAAATTGATTTTTAACAAAAACTATACTCCATTATCTTGCAGCATGGCTAATTATTCTTAACGGAAACATTAACTCAGACTGAAGTGACCAATTAACTGATATCAAAATTTGGGTTCAAAATCGGGTAAAAATGAAAACTAAACTAAAAAATAAAACTAAGAATGCAAATAGGATTTTAAGGGCAAATCTTTTAATGTACAAACATCAAACCTACGATTATAGACTTCTTTTCTTTATAACAATGATGTTTAAACTATTTGTGCCCCCAACTCAAATATTTCGCAGGTACTTTGCTATCTCCTGCCCTTTGAAGCAGAATGGCTAAGAACGTGTTTGAAATTACAAATATTATTCTTGGAAATTATTCTCTTATTTTACAAGCAAAGTATGTTATGTAAATAGTATTTGTAAACCAAAGTTTAAGTGCAAATTAATATAGTCAACATCATGCAAAGATAGCTAGGAGCCCCAAGATAATTAGAGGGTGAATTTGATATGTTGGGTTAGGAAACCTATGCAAAGCGACAAGGACAAGCACCAAATTGTGGACCAAATCCTGTGACTACGATAAGGAAATCTACATCTACATCCCCTTGAATTATATATGCTACTAATCCTAGATGGTAGTACAAATTAAAGTCTTAATTCCATGTCAATCAAGTAATTTCGTTAGTTTGAAGGCCATTTTTTGATGCTTGAAAATGACCTCTTTGCTAAAATTTGACGATGCCAACTGTTTCTGGTTGGAATTCTACATTTTTCATTTTCGGATGGTAGTTTGGTCGGTTGAAGCTTAATTTAGTGGTGCACATATATGGGTTTTTCTTACCTAGCAACTGAGGGGAAAGATCAGAAACAAAACCTCAGAAGGTAAAGAACGGATTAAGCTATGCCTCTTAATACTCCGGCTGGTTGACTAACTGATTAACTTTAAATTTTAGCCTATAAATTAAAATAGGAACAAAACAAGATAGTCTCCATACTTACTGTTGACAGATATATCATACTTTTTCTCAAAGCAACAGTGATGAGGGAAAACATAAGGGTTAACATCTCAATGTCTTGCCATATTTAAGCTGCTGACCTGACAGAAGAAGCCATCGACACTAAGGGCTATTTCAACATATCAGTATTTTTCTCAGTCCAAAACTTCTGAAGCAGCAAATTAAAGCGTGCTAATATATAAAGTAAGCAAAATTGTGGTACAAAATGCTCTAAAATTCTCACTCTAGTATAGTCACTGTGTGAGGAGCTCACCTGGTAAATAGTTCTCCTTCATCACTATGCTATATCTACATCTCACACAAAGAAACTAAGGCGACACATTATGTATCATGGCCTTTTAAATTTCTAATACATTCACATTGAAGAAAACAACTGAAAGAAAGCAAGTGGAATAGGATCAAAATCTCACAAATACAAAAGAAAATTGCTATCTACATCTACTACACACAAGTACCTCCTTTTATCTACCATCAGCTGATGTAAAGGACTCCGCAAATCCGGTTGGTCTTGCAGGGATACTACCCTTACTGTCCTCGAGGTCCACATAACTCAAGTCTTTTCCTTCCGATTCTTGCCATCCCTTCACCATTTGATTGAGGGGAAGACTGTAGTCGATACCACAATATTCCTCCGGATCATCCTCAAGGGGCTTCCATTTCTCAACAAGTGGGCTTAGTACATTCACAGCGTATCCCATATCGGGCCTTTGGCCTGGTTCTCTTGCAGTGCAGTGGCCGGCAAGTTCAGCTAAGGTTGAGATGCTCCCAATTATCTCCTCTTTAACATCCAGAGCTGGATCAATGGCTGCCATAAGCTTCTCTTTAGTGGATTTGATATTCCAGAACCATGCAACCAAGTACTGGCTTTCCTCGGGTCTATCCTCATCAAGTGCCATCATACCAGTTAGCAACTCCATTAGCACAACACCGAAGCTAAAGACATCTGCTTTCGTGGTGATTTTACCCGTTACTGGATCAAATCAGCAGGTCATATGAGTTAAGAATTGGTATTGTTTATGCATTTCATATGCAAATAATTAAAAGAGCTCAATGAGATGTCCTTATTGAAGAAAGACAGAAATTCAAACCTAGGCTACATGAATAACTCCTCAAATAGTTATACTAAGACTGAAAGTAGACAGTATTTCCCAACACTTCAAATAGCAATATAGAAAACAAAAATGGTTACCTGCATATTCAGGTGCCAGATATCCAAACGTTCCGGCCAGCCTGGTGACCACAGATCTCTCTCCATCAGGAGCAATTTTCACGAGTCCAAAGTCAGACACTTTTGCTCGGAAATCATCACCCAGCAATATATTTGAGGATTTGAGATCTCTGTGTATGAAGCTCTGATGAGCCAACGTGTGTAGATACTCCATCCCTCTAGCAACATCTAAGGCAATATTAAGCCTCTTCTTCCAAGAGAGAGGCTCCAATTTGAAGTTTTTCCAGTGGAAAAGATGCCTACTAAGAGCACCTTGTGGCATGTACTCATATACCAGAATTCTTTCATTACCTTCAACAGAGTATCCTAATAGAGATACTAAATGCCGATGTCGGACTTTTGAAAGAACAGCAATTTCAGATCGAAATTCATCCAAAGCTTTGTTGCTAATTATCCCAGCCTCCATTCTTTTGACAGCTATTTGTGTCCCATCATCTAATTCTCCCTTATAAACCACGCCAAATCCACCACGCCCAACTTCATTTTCTGGAGAAAAATTCTTAGTCACATTCCTAAGTACCTGAACCGATATGAGCAAATTCCCAGCTTCAATCATATGGGACTCACCACTATGTATGCTAGCAGAACTACTTTCATTCAACGTGGAAAGACTTCCATTAGTGTGATTGGCAATTGCAATCTTGATCACACTATCAGAATCAGACGGATCTCTAGGATGAACCACAAGAGCAGTCGACGCTAGATGCTTATCTTTACTCTTCATACGGACGTAAATGCACAACGGAATGGCAAGACAAACCAAAACTACAAAACCTGCAATAGGACCCACAACTATAGCTAACTTAAACTTGGAATCTTTCTTTTCTGGTGACTGCTCACCGGGTTTAACAATCACAGAGCTCGAACCGCTGGGTCGTGAAGATGGTACAGACGAAGAGGGTGAAGTCGCAGGGGTTGTGCTGTTGTTTGGCGAAGGGTTTGCTCCAGGAGTACCAGAGGTCAGTTGTGGGTTCCCATTTAAAACAAGTTTCAAAGGGGTGGTAAATTTTGGCAGAGGTGGGGAAATATTATTATTACTCAAATCAAGGACAGACAAAGATTTCAAGCTAGTCCAAGTAGATGGAATAAAACCAGAAAGATTATTAGATCCAAGATAAATGTGAGTAACAGATTCAAGGTCTGCAATTGAAGGACTCAAGGTCCCAGAAAGATTAGACCTAGGCAAGTTTATGACACTAACCTTTTGATTATTGCCACAGCTTAATCCCCACCAACTTGCATCACAAGGATTATTACCAGACCATGATTCAACAAGCCTAGAAGGATAATTCACCCCATCAAGAAACTCCAAAAGTGCCATAACTTCTAAGGCACAAGCTGCCCCTTGTTTGGTTTGACAAAAAGGGTTGGATTGGAAACTAACATTAGTAGCCTTGAACTTAGGAACTGGACCCATAAAATGATTATTATTCAAATCAAGACTGTCTAATGGCATATTAGCTAAACTTTCAGGGATTAAACCAACAAGATCATTGCTATTCACATTGAATTCTTTTAGAATTGTTAAATTACCAATCCCCTCTGGGATTTTACCTGAAAATCTGTTCCCATGAAGCCAAAGACTTGTGAGTGACACCATTGTTGTAACAACATCAATTGGACCACTCATCCCATTACCAGATTGATCATTCAACCAAAGCTTCTTGAGCACTGCATCTTTGAAAGTGCTTGGAATAGGCCCTGAAAGCCTATTTGTGGACAGCAACAAAACCTCTAAAGAAGACATAGTTCCAAGAAATTCAGGCAAAGGACCAGCCAAACTACAGTTCATCATTGTCAAATTGAGCAACTGAGCTGAATCTTGCAATCCACTTGGTAATGACCAACCAGTAGTAGCATTCAGAGGGTTACTATCCAAAGCCAAAACTTGTAGATTCACAAGTCCATTGAAAAAATCTGATGGGATTGTGTCAAATTGGTTGAAATCCAAGTAAGCAAACTTCAATTCAGACAAGCCACTGAAAGATGGCAACTTCCCGCTAAATTGGTTCTTTTGCAAACCCAAATTTGTGAGCTTTGACAACTGATTCAAGTTGTGTGGTAAAGGGCCTTTTAATCCCAAACCCATGACTTGAATCTGCTGAATTCTGGTGCCAGTACACACAATATGTGGCCAAACGGGAGAACCACAGGGGTCTCCACCCTTATTAGGCCATTTCAAAAGCTCAGGATTTTCCAGTCCTTTTCTGAATTCATTGATAATGGCAAAGTCATTGGGGTCTGTAACACTGAAAACAAGCGAAGCAAGAGCAAGAAACAGTGTCACAACAAGCTCCATACATGATCCACAATGCACCATTGGACATGCATTTAACACTCCCCACTGAAACAGAACCGAAGAAAGCTACTGTAACATGTGCCACCTAATGGTCAAATATTGAGACAAGGAGAGGTGGAAAAGAGAGAGTGATAATTGGAGTGAGAAAAAGCAAACTGCTTTTGCTACTAATATGGTGGTGTTGTTGCTGACAATCACAGGGTTTTTTAGAGTGTAATCCAAAATAAAATTAGTAAATAGACAAAAATAAAATTCAAAAAGCCAAAAAAAAAAAAAAGAATAGAAAAGAAATGAAGAATCAGTTAGTGAAGATTTAGGAGCAAGAAATGACCATAAAAAGTGGATGTTCCATGAGAAACGCTTATCCAAGAAACTACATATATAATGAATGTCTGTTTAGAGGGAAATTAAACTTGTCTTGGATTTTCGCTGTATTATGAAGGAAAGTGATGGTAGGGGTATCCTAGGCCTCATTTGTTGCACTAGATAGGTTTTAATCTTAATCATTCAGATCTCAGACATTAAGTGCGTTTGTTTTTAAGTATGAATCTTAATTATTCAGATTTTAATGTGTTTACTTTTTTTACTTCACAACCACTTAATGGATATAAATATATCTATATGATTAAGATTTATAACAGAGACTTAATTTCATTAAGATGCTATCATCTATATTATTTATTAACTGTCGTACCGCCTACCATTATCAACTACCACCATGCCGCTACCATCACCACCACACCACCATCATCTTTACATAGCCGCCACCATTATCGACTATCACCATCCACCATCTCCGCCACTGTCGCCACCATCATTCTCAACCACAATCAACACTCATTCACCTCAACTACCACAACTAACTACCCCATCAACATCAACAACCAGAGCCGGCACTACCCATCATTATAACCTACTACCATCCACCACCACCTTCCTCAATCACAACTACCGCCACCACCCGCCATTATTAACTATCACCACCCACCACCACCATCTTGAATCATAATCTCCACCATTACCAATCACCATTAGCTACTACCCTGAACCACCACCATCAACCAAAACTGCCTCCAACCACCGCCTCTAGTCGGCATTCACCTATTAGCCATCACCACCAACAACTATCATATTTTTAAAAATTATATATTTTATTAATAGAATATTAGATTAATTAGTATTTCATTTGAATTTTATTTTTATTAATTTTCAAATAAAAATAAATCTTATACATTCAGAAGTTAAAAATCAAACAGTCTTAATCATTTAGTATTCAGATCTTAATACATATCTTAATATTCAGTTGTGTATTCAGATTCAGATATCTTAATCTTAATACACATTTTGATATTTAGATATGTATTTAGATTCAGACGTCTTAATCTTAAAAAAAACAAATGAGGCCTTAGTCATGCACCTGTAATTATATTTAGAGCATGTTTGGTCAACCTTCTTCGAGGTCAAAAGTACTTCTTGAAAAATTTGAGATGGTTGGCCACGATGAAAAAGAGAGCAATTTTTTTGCTTTTCGGGAAAAGCTACAAATTCTAGCTTCTTCCAAAAAGTAGAAGAAATAAAAAATTAATTTATTCAAGACAAAAATATCCTTGCAATAAATTTATATTTTTAAATTATCCCTTATTAATATAAATTTTTTCTTTTCCTTTTTTTTTAAATATGCATTTCTTCTTTTTTTATTTTCATCACTTTTTATTCTCTTTCTCCTATTCCTCCTTGGAATGTTCTCTCCAATATAAATAGATTTTTTATTTTACATAGTAATGTATAGGAGTAAATTTTTAATTTATATTGAATGATGTGTTTTGATATATTTAAATCATCATGATGAAAATAATACCAGGTACCTAATATTACTGCTTTGGAATAACTATATTTTATATTAATTAAAATCTTTAATTTATATTGTTACTTTATGTTTTATATTTTAGCTGAATTTTTTTATAATAAATATTTAAATTCATATCTCTTTTTAAATAATACTAACAACAAAGTAATTCTTTACTGTTCTTTTTCGTAATTTGATAAAGTACTTTTTAGAAAGATTGGCGAAATATAATTTGCTTACAAAAATCGTTACCCAAATGAATTGGCCAAACACAAACTGTTATTTTGCAAAAGTACTTTTTCGGAAAGCACTTTTGAACCAAAGTACTTCTCAAAATAAGTAGTTTTTGGCAGCTTGGCCAAACGGGCTCTTAGTAGGCCTTTGGACATAAAAAAAAAGTAGTTTTTGGAGTCAAGGTAAAAAATTATATTTGGAATTTGAAATTATATTTGGACATACATTTCACTTGAAAAAATATTGCAGTTTTGTGAGGGACGGAAAAAAAATTTTAAACAAAAAAAAATCCAAAAACTTAAAAACATTCATGGACAAACTTGCGTTTGAAAAACAATTCCAAAAAAAAAAAAATCTATGGACAAACGGTCCTTAATTACATCTAACTTTCAAAATATGGACAGGGTATGGTTGATTGTGGATTTGGGACAAGAAATCTTTTATTTAATGAAACCAAAAAGAAAAGAGAAGCACTCCACTAAAATTGTTGAGTTTCAGTTGTTTATGTAACTGTCAAAAGTATTACTTCTCCCATCCCAAAATGTTTCTTTTTTGTTGCTGTTCAAATTTGGTTTCCTCATACTTTGACTATCTCTTTTTATAGAAAATCTTTTTAAAAATTTGTAACAAAAAATAATTTAATCTCATAGTGTTATGCATACAATTTTATTTTTCTTATAATTCAAGAATATATTTACATTAATCTCGAAAATTTGGTTAAATTAACCTTTTAAAGAAAAAAAAGGTGAATGAATTTGGACAATGAGAGATGGCCTTTTACCCATATCGAAACATACGGTTGCATAATGTAAGTTTCGAAACATGTTTTGTAAAGACCTTTAATAAGTCCCTTTTGAAGTACTGTAATATCTTAATGACGTATAATAAATCCAGTTTTAATTAAAATTCCCAAGTATTATTTAATGCATGGCTGACAAGTTAGCATGACTATTAATGTTCATAAATGCAAATTGGCCATATGGTTTAAGTAGTTGTACTTATATATTTATTCAAGTGTAAATTTTGACATTCCTTTGGACTATTGGTAGGTCGAGTGTTTAATGTGTAAAACAGAGTAAAATTGAATACTTTTGATTTTCATGTTTTTGTGAAGCCAATAGTTTGTATGTAAAAGTTTGCGGCAGCCCCATATCTTGTGGACTCTAAGAAGCGCCTATAGCTATCAAAATTACCTCATGATAAATTTCTACCTAGTTTTCTTTTTGAAAAAATGACTTCATTATGACTTTCTAGTAAATATGCCATTTTACATGAAAAGCTAGGCAAAAATGTCATTATGCTTAAAGTTTAGGACAATCATTTTTTCCTTTCCTTTTTATGTCCTTCTTACTGGGCTTTTAAGCTTGGTGTAGCTTAAAGAGTGAATGAAAAATGGAGG
>AWOL01S0000157.1:16477-34697 GCA_000715115.1 Nicotiana otophora | reverse complement strand
GCCAAGGCATCAAAAGAGTTAGTACACCTTATAGTTTCTGCTGCACTTTCCAGATTTTTATGACTTGAAGCCGTGGGGCTCATATTAAATAAAAACAAAGAAGAAAATGGGAGGTGCCTAATTTTGTTGACAACTTTGTTGAAGAAAATGGGAGGTGCCTAACTTTGTTGACAACTTTGTTGAAGAAAATGGGAGGTGCTTAACTTTGTTGAAAAATTATTGGACTAAATCAACAACAAGACATCTTCGTTGTAGTAGTTGAATGTCATCTCTTACTATAAATAGAGGCCTCCATTCTTCATTTCAATTAAACCAAAATAAGAGAGAAGCAATAGAAGTTAGAGAGAGTAATCCACAGATTATAGTATGTGAGATAAATAGTGAGTGTGAGTAATATTGTAGTGAAGTGTTTTAAATAAAGAGTGTTATTTCTTTCAAAATTGTAGTAGTCTCTTGACACTACTAAGTTGTAATATTACAGTGGTTATATTTCTTTGCTCGGGTATTGTATTTTACCCATTAAAAGAATTAGTGTCGTTGTTACTCTCTTGTGTTATTATTATTTGTCGTGGATATTATTCCTGAGTGGAATTATTATTTTTCCCAACAACGTGGTATCAGAGCCATGGAAAATAATGGTACATTGTCTTTTCAGTACCCCCATCCCACAAAAGATAATTATGAGAAATGGTGTCTACGTATGGAAGCCATTCTTGGCTATCAGGATGTGTGGGAAATCGTAGATATAGGGTATGCAAAACCTTATAATGAGGAAGCTCGGCCCCAAAATAAAAAAGATGTCTTGGCAAAGACAAGGAAGAAGGATCAACAAGCCCTCATGCTCATCCATCAATGTCTAGATGATGCCATGTTCGAGAAGGTGGAAGATGCTACCACCTAAAAGGAAGCTTGGGAGATTTTACAAATTTCTCTTCAAGGAGTTGACAAGGTGAGGAAGATAAAACTTCAAACTCTAAGGGCTAATTTTGATGTTTTAAAAATGATAGAATCCGAATGCATTTCAGATTATTGTGTAAAAGTGAAGGCTGTTGTAAATCAATTAAGAAGATATGGGGAGGACATAAAAGATGTCCGTGTAGTAGAAAAGATCCTTCGCACTTTAACACCTAAATTTGATTTTGTGGTGTGTGCTATAGAGGAGTCTAAAGATTTAGACTCTATTATGGTAGAGCAATTGGAGGGTTCTTTACAGGCCCATGAAGAAAAGATGAACAGGAGACAAGAAGTGCCATTGGAGCAACTTCTTAAAACTCAGGCATCCTTCAAATATTATGGAGGTGAATAGAGCTATCGAGGGAATGGACGTGGATGAGAACGTGGCAGTCATGGAAGAGGAAGAAGCAATGCTAACAACTTGAACAATGAAGTTAAAATCCACCAGACATTCAGAGGTCGTGGTCGTGGACATAGAAGAGGAAGAGGACGCGGCTACTACCAAGAAAATAATAGACAAAGGTATGACAAATCAAACATTGAGTGTTATAATTGTCATAAATTTGGCCATTACTCTTGGGAATATCATAGCAATGTTGAAGAAAAAGCTAACCTTGTTGACGACAAGAAAGAAGAAGTTGAGTCAACGCTGTTGATGGCACTCAAGGAAAAAGGCAAGGATGATTGCAGCTCGTGGTATTTGGACAATGGAGCAAGGAATCATATGTGTGGATGCAAAGAAAAGTTTGTGGAGATCTATAAAACGGTGAGAGTTAATGTGTCCTTAGGAGATACCACAAAGATTCAAATTGAAGGGATAGGTACGATTCTGATCTGCTGTGAAGATGGTAGTCACAAGTTAATTCAAGATGTTTATTATGTCCCAAAATTAAAAAGTAATATTTTGAGTTTGGGCCAACTTCTTGAAAAGGAATATGACATCCGCATGAAAAATATGCATCTTTGTATTAGAGATTCAAGTGGAATTCTAATTGCTAAAGTGCATATGGCTAAGAATAGAGTATTCTCTCTGAATCTTAAGACAGTTGATGCAAATTGTTTGAAGGCTAATGTGCAAGACGAATCAGGGTGTTGGCACATGCGATTTGGGTACTTAATTTTTGAAGCGCTTAAATCAATGGGAGAAATAAACAAGATGCATGGGATACCATCAATAAGCCATCCCAATCAATTGTGTGAAGCTTGTCTTCTTAGAAAACATGCAAGGAGGAGTTTGTCAAAGGAGGCCATGTCAAGATCAACCAAGCTGCTTCAGCTTGTTCACACTGATGTGTGTGGACCAATCAATCCACCTTCCTTTGGTAAAAGTAAATACTTTCTACTTTTCACGGATGACTTTAGTAGAAAGACTTGGGTTTATTTCTTGAACCAAAAATCTGAAGCTTTTGCTACTTCTAAAAAGTTCACAAGTATTTGTAGAAAAAGAAAGTGGCTATGAAATAAAAGCTTTAAGGTCCGATAGAGGAGGTGAATTCACTTCAAAAGAATTTAATGACTTTTGTAACATGGAATTCGTTGCCCTCTAACGGTACCTTATTCACCCCAACAAAATGGGGTTGCAGAGAGAAAGAATCGAACGATTCTTAATATGGCTAGATGTATGTTAAAAGGAAAAGATATGCCCAAGGAAATTTGGGCAGAAGCTGTATCTTGTGCAGTTTATTTGAACAACAGGTCTCCAACAAAGAATGTTAGAGATCAAACCCCTCAAGAAGCATAGAGTGAAAGAAAGTCAAGTGTCAAGCACTTGAGAATCTTTGGGATCATAGCCTATGCTCATGTGCCACATCAAGGGAGAGCGAATCTTGACGATCGAAGTGTCAAGCATGTATTTGTTGTCTATGATATGAGTTCAAATGCATACACACTATACAACCCAAGGAGCGGCAAGATGGTGGTAAGTCGCGATGTTGAATCTGATGAAGAATTGGCATAGAACTGGGAAGCTCAAGAAGAAACTTCATATGATTTTCTTCCATACATTGGTGATGAAGAAGAACCAGATACCATGGAACCTATGCAGGATACAACTCCACCTCCTTCTTCAACAAATGTTGCATCTCCCTCTTCTCAATAAAGTTCAAATGAACAACCGCAAAGGACAAGGAGTATTCAAGAACTCTATGAGGACACAGTGAAAGTTACTAATTTTGATTTTTTATATTGTCTCTTTGTTGATAGTGAACCAATGGACTTTGATGAAGCTGGTGGAGACAAGCCATGAAGGAGGAGATCGAGTCAATTGAGAAGAACAACACTTGGGAGTTAACAACACTTCCCAAGGGTAAACGAGCAATTGGAGTTAAATGGGTATACAAGGCAAAGAAGAATGTTGATGGAGATGTGGAGAGATACAAGGCATGACTTCTAGATAAAGGCTACAAGCAAAGGCAACGCATTGACTATGAATAAGTCTATGCACATATTGCCCGCATGGAGACGATGCGTTTGCTTATCTCTTTAGTGGCTCAAATGAAGTGGAAGATCCATCAACTATATGTCAAGTCAGCTTTTTTGAATGGCTATCTTGAAGATGAAGTCTATGTTGAACAATCAGTGGGCTTTATGGTCAAACACCATGAAGATAAAGTGTTGCGGTTGAAGAAATGCTTATATGGATTAAAGCAAGCCCCACGAGCATGTAATAGTTGCATCGACAAGTATTTTCAAGACAATGGGTTTACTAGTTGTCTCCATGAATATGCTCTTTACCTTAACGTTCATACTAATGGAGCTATCTTACTTGTTTGTCTTTATGTTGATGATCTTATTTTCACGGATAATAACCCAAGTTTGTTTGAAGCTTTTAAGAAAGATATATCTCGTGGGTTCGAGATTACAAATGTAGGGCTCATGTCATACTACTTGGGCCTAGAAGTGAAGCAGATGGAGGATGGAATTTCCATCTCTCAAGAAAGCTATACAAAGGAGATCTTGAAGAAGTTCAACATGATTTATTGCAACCCTGTGAACACACCGATGGAGAGTGGGACCAAACTAACCAAGTTTGATGATGTCTTGTGGGAAGTTTGAGGTACTTGACTTGTACCAGGCCAGATATACTCTTGGCAGTTGGAGTAGTAAGCCGCTTCATGGAAGCTCCTACCTCCACCCATTTGAAAGTCACAAGAAGAATTCTTCGTTACCTAAAAGGTACGATCGACTTTGGGTTATTTTATTCTTCTTCTAATGATTTCAACCTTTTGGGATTTTGTGATAGTGATTATGTGGGAGATATTGATGATAGAAAAAGCACAACTGGCTTTGTGTTTTTCTTAGGTGATTCTGTTATTTCTTGGAGTTCAAAGAAACACTCCATAGTGAATCTCCCTACTTGTGAAGCCGAATATATAGCAGCAACAACATGTACCTGTCATGCTATTTGGCTAAGAAGAATATTGAAGGAGCTCAATTTGCCACAAATTGAAGCTCAAGAGATTTGTATTGATAACAAATCTGCACAGGCACTCGCCAAGAATCCGGTATATCATGATCGAAGCAAGCATATAGATACAAGATATCACTTCATCAGAGAGTGCATTTCCAAGAAGGAAGTCAAGCTCAAATATGTGAAGTCTCATGATCAGGCTGCAGATATCTTTACAAAACCTCTTAAGTTTGAGGATTTTCAGAGATTGAGATCAGGTTTTGGAATGAAAAAGAAAAATCAAAATTAAGGGAGAGATTTGTGGGGCTCATATTAAAGAAAAAAAAAGAAGAAAATGGGAGGTGCCTAATTTTGTTGAAGAAAATGGGAGTTGCCTAACTTTGTTGACAACTTTTTTGAAGAAAATGGGAGGTGCCTAACTTTGTTAAAACATTATCGGACTAAACCAACAACAAGACATCGTCTTTATAATAGTTGAATGGCATATCTTACTATAAATAGAGGCCTCCATTCTTCATTTCAATTACACCAAAATAAGAGAGAAGCAATAGAAGTTAGAGAGAGTAATCCACAGATTGTAGTATGTGAGATAAATAGTGAGTGTGAGTAATATTGTAGTGAAGTGTTTTAAATAAAGAGTGTTATTTCTTTCAAGATTGTAGTAGTCTCTTAACAGTACTAAGTTGTAATATTATAGTGGTTATATTGCTCCGCTCGGGTATTATATTTTACCCATTAAAGGAATTGGTGTCTTTGTTACTCTCTTGTGTTATTATTATTTGTCCTGGATATTATTCCTGGGCGGGATTATTATTTTTTCCAACAGAAGCCACCTTCTTGTCAGGTGATCGATTAACTACTGCCCAACCCTTAGCTGCATCTACACCTTCCTTCAATGTACCAGTAGATTTAGCATTCAAGCTAGCTGTTTGTGCACCAACAATAACCGGATTAGCTACAAGATTTTCAACTGATTATATCCATGTAACCATAGGATGATCCACCCCAATTTCCTCCTCCTGCACAGCTGATGATATCTGCCTCTGTATACCAGTCTGTTCATTAACATTAAGCTATTGTTGCACCCCAACTGTTTTGCTAATAATATTAGCATGATCACCAACTCCATCCAACTTAGAACCATTTTGTAAGACTGAACCCACAACCTTGTAAAATATTGCCAAAGTTGGACTAGCAGGATCATTAGCAGCCCGCAAATCGTGAGAATTAGAGAGCGTTGCTTGTTGCACGACAGCAGAAAACTGGGCTGCTACTCCACCAGATTGCCCAGCTTTGTAACGAGCATCAGTCACATTGTTTTCACCTGTAACATCACCATCTGCAACTTGTCCACCCAAAGCATTCCTAACTGCAGCAACTTCAGTTGTTCCAACATTTTGAGTACTATTAGGATTAGATTGTAGAGCTGAATACAACCTCTCCAAAGTTGTGGTAGCAGGTATATGTCTAGCTTGTTCCATAGTCTTTTATGTTGCATCAAATTGAACCAAACCCTTTAGAATAGCAGGATTAACCAGTGCATTATTTCCTATATCCAGCTGAACCTTAGGATGTCCAGTATCAATATTTACGTTCACAATAGCAGTCTGTTGCACAGTAGTATTTTGCTGAGTTTTACCAGCTTGCAACTGTAATAACTTCGGCTGCCCAATGCTTTGTTCTTGTACTGAAGCTTCTACCACATGTTTGTCAGCCTTGTTTGCATTCAAATAGACCCTAGCATCTCCTTTTAATTGTTCGACACTCGCAACCTCATCAATGCGATCATCTGCCTTAACCTCCTGTTGCTTATCATCCTTTGCCATATCCCTTTTAATCAATGAATGACAATATTCACCAGCATGTCCTTGTCGTTTTAACACATTACAATAAGATGGAAGATTATCAAACACAAACTCCTGTATATGCTCAATAACCTTACAAGATTTCTGTTCGATAAATTATAACTTTATATTCTTGGGATACTTGTTTAGGAGATCAAGAATTACATTTACCCTAGCTGTGCTAGGTCTTGTCCTAGCTTGTATGGCTTTTTCTACAGGAATAGGTTTCCCCACAGCTGATGCAATCGATAATAAAGGCTTTTTTCCAAATAGATTCAGCGGCAAGTCTGGTAACGACACCCATGCTACTGTTTTTGACATCTCCGCCTTAGGGTTGTAATCTTGAGTCCATGGGAATGTACGATATTGATGTTGCTATCCTTTGTACTGTAAATAACCAACCTGCTATGAAATAACTGTTACAAAATCGTCATAAACATCACAACGAATCCACAGTTGTCGAAACACGAGCAAGCCGATCAAGTAGCGACCTTTAATCCCAAACTGTGTTGGAATTAAATTTCGAAGTTCTTGCAATTCAGATGCACCATATGATAACTTCATCACCACAGCTTGGTGAAGTCCTTCTTCAACATCATATTCTTCTAGTTCCTTAAAAGAAAATTGCATCATAATTTCTCCATGAACAAGTTGGAAATGTTTAAGGGCTGTTTTAACTAATGTTATGCTTTATGAGTATTTTCAATGTGTTTTGCATTCTTACATATTTGTGAGTGGAAATTGTGAATTTCCCTTTTTGGGGAAAAGTATTTGAAGAATAAATGATGTGTTACTCGTTTATGATTTTAACTTGTGCTTCGATTGTAAATCAATTTACTCTATTTCTTGTAAAGAAATCCATTGTGTTTAAAGTCTTCATTACTAATGAACCTTAAGTTGTGATTTTTGGGATATTCTATTTGTTGATATTTATGATGATGATCCATGAAACGAAAGAAATAAAAGTATGGAATATGAAATACGGCCACCGTGACACGAATAGTGAATCATATATATGGCCAAGAAATATATGGCCATATATATGGAATAAAGTCTTTTGTCAAATTACCACTGCCTTGATCTCATTTGCTACTGATGGAAACTGGAATTGATCAATGCCGCTGTTTTCCAGTGGCTGGAGATTGCCTAGCATTTATATTTGACTCGTGATGAACCTATTTCCCTTCCTTCCAAACATCTTCTAGACCTTGTTCATTCATCAAAGCCTCAAACAGAACAACGTCCGTAGAGACATTCAATGGCGTACCTTTGTTACTTGATTGCTGCTACTCTTTTCCACTACCTGGAGAGCAGTTTTGTCCAGCTTCTAAGACTGACTTGCCATCTATAAATTCTAAACTCTTCCTGGCATCGTTTTCACCATGTTGTTGTGCGCTGGCCAAGGCATCAAAAGAGTTAGTACACCTTATAGTTTCTGCTGCACTTTCCAGATTTTTATGACTTGAAGCCGTGGGGCTCATATTAAATAAAAACAAAGAAGAAAATGGGAGGTGCCTAATTTTGTTGACAACTTTGTTGAAGAAAATGGGAGGTGCCTAACTTTGTTGACAACTTTGTTGAAGAAAATGGGAGGTGCTTACCTTTGTTGAAAAATTATTGGACTAAATCAACAACAAGACATCTTCGTTGTAGTAGTTGAATGTCATCTCTTACTATAAATAGAGGCCTCCACTCTTCATTTCAATTAAACCAAAATAAGAGAGAAGCAATAGAAGTTAGAGAGAGTAATCCACAGATTATAGTATGTGAGATAAATAGTGAGTGTGAGTAATATTGTAGTGAAGTGTTTTAAATAAAGAGTGTTATTTCTTTCAAAATAGTAGTAGTCTCTTGACACTACTAAGTTGTAATATTACAGTGGTTATATTGCTTTGCTCGGGTATTGTATTTTACCCATTAAAAGAATTAGTGTCGTTGTTACTCTCTTGTGTTATTATTATTTATCGTGGATATTATTCCTGGGTGGAATTATTATTTTTCCCAACAACGTGGTATCAGAGCCATGGAAAATAATGGTACGTTGTCTTTTCAGTACCCCCATCCCACAAAAAATAATTATGAGAAATGGTGTCTACGTATGGAAGCCNATTTTGATGTTTTAAAAATGATAGAATCCGAATGCATTTCAGATTATTGTGTAAAAGTGAAGGCTGTTGTAAATCAATTAAGAAGATATGGGGAGGACATAAAAGATGTCCGTGTAGTAGAAAAGATCCTTCGCACTTTAACACCTAAATTTGATTTTGTGGTGTGTGCTATTGAGGAGTCTAAAGATTTAGACTCTATGATGGTAGAGCAATTGGAGGGTTCTTTACAGGCCCATGAAGAAAAGATGAACAGGAGACAAGAAGTGCCATTGGAGCAACTTTTTAAAACTCAGGCATCCTTCAAATATTATGGAGGTGAAAAGAGCTATCAATGGAATGGACGTGGATGAGAACGTGGCAGTCATGGAAGAGGAAGAAGCAACACTAACAACTTCAACAATGAAGTTAAAATCCACCAGACATTCAGAGGTCGTGGTCGTGGACATAGAGGAGGAAGAGGACGTGGCTACTACTAAGAAAATAATAGACAAAGGTATCACAAATCAAAAATTGAGTGTTATAATTGTCATAAATTTGGCCATTACTCTTGGGAATATCGTAGCAATGTTGAAGAAAAAGCTAACCTTGTTGACGACAAGAAAGAAAAAGTTGAGTCAACGCTGTTGATGGCACTCAAGGAAAAAGGCAAGGATGAATGCAGCTCGTGGTATTTGGACAATGGAGCAAGGAATCATATGTGTGGATGCAAAGAAAAGTTTGTGAAGATCTATAAAACGGTGAGAGTTAATGTGTCCTTAGGAGATAATACAAAGATTCAAATTGAAGGGATAGGTACGATTCTGATCTGCGGTAAAGATGGTAGTCACAAGTTAATTCAAGATGTTTATTATGTCCCAAAATTAAAAAGTAATATTTTGAGTTTGGGCCAACTTCTTGAAAAGGAATATGACATCCGCATGAAAAATATGCATCTTTGTATTAGAGATTCAAGTGGAATTCTAATTGCTAAAGTGCATATGGCTAAGAATAGAGTATTCTCTCTGAATCTTAAGACAGTTGATGCAAATTGTTTGAAGGCTAATGTGCAAGACGAATCAGGGTGTTGGCACATGCGATTTGGGTACTTAATTTTTGAAGCGCTTAAATCAATGGGAGAAAAAAACAAGATGCATGGGATACCATCAATAAGCCATCCCAATCAATTGTGTGAAGATTGTCTTCTTAGAAAACATGCAAGGAGGAGTTTGTCAAAGGAGGCCATGTCAAGATCAACCAAGCTGCTTCAGCTTGTTCACACTGATGTGTGTGGACCAATCAATCCACCTTCCTTTGGTAAAAGTAAATACTTTATACTTTTCACTGATGACTTTAGTAGAAAGATTTGGGTTTATTTCTTGAACCAAAAATCTGAAGCTTTTGCTACTTCTAAAAATTTCACAAGTATTTGTAGAAAAAGAAAGTGGCTATGAAATAAAAGCTTTAAGGTCCGATAGAGGAGGTGAATTCACTTCAAAAGAATTTAATGACTTTTGTAACATGGAATTCGTTGCCCTCTAACGGTACCTTATTCACCCCAACAAAATGGGGTTGCAGAGAGAAAGAATCGAACGATTCTTAATATGGCTAGATGTATGTTAAAAGGAAAAGATATGCCCAAGGAAATTTGGGCAGAAGCTGTATCTTGTGCAGTTTATTTGAACAACAGGTCTCCAACAAAGAATGTTAGAGATCAAACCCCTCAAGAAGCATAGAGTGAAAGAAAGTCAAGTGTCAAGCACTTGAGAATCTTTGGGATCATAGCCTATGCTCATGTGCCACATCAAGGGAGAGCGAATCTTGACGATCGAAGTGTCAAGCATGTATTTGTTGTCTATGATATGAGTTCAAATGCATACACACTATACAACCCAAGGAGCGGCAAGATGGTGGTAAGTCGCGATGTTGAATCTGATGAAGAATTGGCATAGAACTGGGAAGCTCAAGAAGAAACTTCATATGATTTTCTTCCATACATTGGTGATGAAGAAGAACCAGATACCATGGAACCTATGCAGGATACAACTCCACCTCCTTCTTCAACAAATGTTGCATCTCCCTCTTCTCAATAAAGTTCAAATGAACAACCGCAAAGGACAAGGAGTATTCAAGAACTCTAAAAGGACACAGTGAAAGTTACTAATTGTGATTTCTTATATTGTCTCTTTGTTGATAGTGAACCAATGGACTTTGATGAATCTGGTGGGGACAAGCCATGAAGGAGGAGATCGAGTCAATTGAGAAGAACAACACTTGGGAGTTAACAACACTTCCCAAGGGTCATCGAGCAATTGGACTTAAATGGGTATACAAGGCAAAGAAGAATGTTGATGGAGATGTGGAGAGATACAAGGCATGACTTCTGGATAAAGGCTACAAGCAAAGGCAAAGCATTGACTATGAATAAGTCTATGCACATGTTGCTCGCATGGAGACGATTCGTTTGCTTATCTCTTTAGCGGCACAAATGAAGTGGAAGATCCATCAACTATATGTCAAGTCAGCTTTTTTGAATGGCTATCTTGAAGAAGAAGTCTATGTTGAACAATCATTGGGCTTTATGGTCAAACACCATGAAGATAAAGTGTTGCGGTTGAAGAAATGCTTATATAGATTAAAGCAAGCCCCACGAGCATGTAATAGTTGCATCGACAAGCATATTCAAGACAATGGGTTTACTAGTTGTCTCCATGAATATGCTCTTTACCTTAAAGTTCATACTAATTGAGCTATCTTACTTGTTTGTCTTTATGTTGATGATCTTATTTGCACGGATAATAACCCAAGTTTGTTTGAAGCTTTTAAGAAAGATATATCTCGTGAGTTCGAGATTACAAATGTAGGGCTCATGTCATACTACTTGGGCCTAGAAGTGAAGCAGATGGAGGATGGAATTTTCATCTCTCAAGAAAGCTATACAAAGGAGATCTTGAAGAAGTTCAACATGATTTATTGCAACCCTGTGAACACACCGATGGAGAGTGGGACAAAACTAACCAAGTTTGATGATGTCTTGTGGGAAGATTGAGGTACTTGACTTGTACCAGGCCAGATATACTCTTTACAGTTGGAGTAGTAAGTCGCTTCATGGAAGCTCCTACCTCCACCCATTTGAAAGTCACTAGAAGAATTCTCCGTTACCTAAAAGGTACGATCGACTTTGGGTTATTTTATTCTTCTTCTAATGATTTCAACCTTTTGGGATTGTGTGATAGTGATTATGTGGGAGATATTGATGATAGAAAAAGCACAACTGGCTTTGTGTTTTTCTTAGGTGATTCTGTTATTCCTTGGAGTTCAAAGAAACAGTCCATAGTGAATCTCTCGACTTGTGAAGCCGAATATATAGCAGCAACAACGTGTACCTGTCATGCTATTTGGCTAAGAAGATTATTGAAGGAGCTCAATTTGCCACAAATTGAAGATCAAGAGATTTGTATTGATAACAAATATGCACAGGCACTCGCCAAGAATCCGGTATATCATGATCGAAGCAAGCATATAGATACAAGATATCACATCATCAGAGAGTGCATTGCCAAGAAGGAAGTCAAGCTCAAATATGTGAAGTCTCATGATCAGGCTGCAGATATCTTTACAAAACCTCTTAAGTTTGAGGATTTTCAGAGATTGAGATCAGGTTTTGGAATGAAAAAGAAAAATCAAAATTAAGGGAGTGATTTGTGGGGCTCATATTAAAGAAAACGGAAAGAATAAAATGGGAGGTGCCTAATTTTGTTGACAACTTTGTTGAAGAAAATGGAAGTTGCCTAACTTTGTTGAAGAAAATGGAAGTTGCCTAACTTTGTTGAAGAAAATGGGAGGTGCCTAACTTTGTTGAAATATTATTGGACTAAATCAACAACAAGACATCTTCTTTATAGTGGTTGAATGGCATATCTTACTATAAATAGAGGCCTCCATTCTTCATTTCAATTACACCAAAATAAGAGAGAAGCAATAGAAGTTAGAGAGAGTAATCCACAGATTGTAGTATGTGAGATAAATAGTGAGTGTGAGTAATATTGTAGTGAAGTGTTTTAAATAAAGAGTGTTATTTCTTTCAAGATTGTAGTAGTCTCTTAACAGTACTAAGTTGTAATATTATAGTGGTTATATTGCTCCGCTCGGGTATTATATTTTACCCATTAAAGGAATTGGTGTCGTTGTTACTCTCTTGTGTTATTATTATTTGTCCTGGATATTATTCCTGGGCGGGACTATTATTTTTTCCAACAGAAGCCACCTTCCTGTCAGGTGATCGATTAACTACTGCCCAACCCTTAGCTGCATCTACACCTTCCTTCAATGTACCAGTAGATTTAGCATGCAAGATAGCTGTTTGTGCACCAGCAATAACCGGATTAGCTACAAGATTTTTAACTGATTATATCCATGTAACCATAGGATGATCCACCCCAATTTCCTCCTCCTACACAGCTGATGATATCTGCCTCTAAATACCAGTCTGTTCATTAACATCAAGCTATTGTTGCACCCCAACTGTTTTGCTAATAATATTAGCATGATCACCCCTCCATCAAACTTAGAACCATTTTGCAAGACAGAACCCACAGCCTTGTACAATATTGCCAAAGTTGGACTAGCAGGATCATTAGCAGCCCGCAAATCGTGAGAATTAGATAGTGTTGCTTGTTGCACGACAGCAGAAAACTGGGCTGCTACTCCACCAGATTGCCCAGCTTTGTAACGAGCATCAGTCACATTGTTTTCACCTGTAACATCACCATATGCAACTTGTCCACCCAAAGCATTCCTAACTTCAGCAACTTTAATTGTTCCAACATTTTGAGTACTATTAGGATTAGATTGTAGAGCTGAATACAACCTCTCCAAAGTTGTGGTACAAGGTATATGTCTAGCTTGTTCCATAGTCGTTTATGTTGCATCAAATTGAACCAAACCCTTTAGAACAGCAGGATTAACCAGTGCATTATTTCCTGTATCCAGCTGAACCTTAGGATGTCTAGTATCAATATTTACGTTCACAATAGCAGTCTGTTGCACAGTAGTACTTTGCTGAGTTTTACCAGCTTGCAACTGTAATAACGTCAGCTGCCCAATGCTTTGTTCTTGTACTGAAGCTTCTACCACATGTTTGTCAGCCCTTTTTGCATTCAAATAGACCCTAGCATCTCCTTTTAATTGTTCGACACTCGCAACCTCGTCAATGCGATCATCTGCCTTAACCTCCTGTTGCTTATCATCCTTTGCCATATCCCTTTTAATCAATGAATGACAATATTCACCAGCATGTCCTTGTCGTTTTAACACATTACAATATGATGGAAGATTATCAAACACAAAGTCCTGTATATGCTCAATAACCTTACAAGATTTCTCGTCGATAAATTATAACTTTATATTCTTGGGATACTTGTCCAGGAGATCAAAAATTACATTTACCCTAGCTGTGCTAGGTCTTGTCCTAGCTTGTATGGATTTTTCTACAGGAATAGGTTTCCCCACAGCTTATGCAATCGAAATAAAGGCTTTTTTCCAAATAGATTCAGCGGCAAGTCTGGTAACGACACCCATGCTACTGTTTTTGACATCTCCGCCTTAGGGTTGTAATCTTGAGTCCATGGGAATGTACGATATTGATGTTGCTGTCCTTTGTACTATAAATAACCAACCTGCTATGACATAACTGTTACAAAATCATCATAAACATCACAACGAATCAACAGTTGTCAAAACACGAGCAAGCCGATCAAGTAGCGACCTTTAATCCCAAACTGTGTTGGAATTAAATTTCGAAGTTCTTGCAATTCAGGTGCACTATATGATAACTTCATCACCACAGCTTGGTGAAGTCCTTCTTCAACATCATATTCTTCCAATTCCTTAAAAGAAAACTGCATCATAATTTCTCCATGAACAAGTTGGAAAGGTTTAAGGGCTGTTTTAACTAATGTTATGCTTTATGAGTATTTTCAATGTGTTTTGCATTCTTACATATTTGTGAGTGGAAATTGTGAATTTCCCTTTTTGTGGAAAAGTATTTGAAGAATAAATGATGTGTTACTCGTTTATGATCTTAACTTGTGCTTCGATTGTAAATCAATTTACTCTATTTCTTGTAAAGAAATCCATTGTGTTTAAAGTCTTCACTACTAATGAACCTTAAGTTGTTATTTTTGGGATATTCTATTTGTTGATATTTATGATGATGATCCATGAAACGAAAGAAATAAAAGTATGGAATATGAAATAGGCCACCGTGACACGAATAGTGAATCATATGAAAAGTTATGAGTTAAATGCATTTGTATTGATGCTTCCTTTGTATGCAAATCAAAAATATGTTTGGAAGTATCGATAGTCACCGAGGAAGGGTAGGTTGAAATAACCTAACCCCGAAACTACACATGACAGTGTAGGAGTGGATTGTGATTATTCCCTTTATTTGGGATGAGATTGATTTGATAAAATTATTCCACTTAATTGGAATTAGATGATTGACAGAAAAGGATGATGTCGATCCACACGGCATTGTGGTGATATTGCCTAGCCGATCGGGTCGTGATTGGACACCATGCCGCACACATAGTGGTGATTGTGCTGGAAATTGTAATTGAAATTGTGATTGTGGTTGATGTCTCGGTGGTGATACATCCTCAAGTCATGCTCCAATGTGGCAGTTTTATTTTTATTTTTAGCAAATCCACTAGGCGGGTGCCTAGGCTAGTTTTATTAATAATAAGAAACCAATCCACATAGGAAGAGTACAAATAAGGGGGACAATAGCACCACTAATGTTGCCCCTATAACTTGGCTATATAATCACTTCTATGTGCCTCACATTGCCTTATAATGGCATCCACATGTAGAGGATCATGGTGTAGCTGCCGACAAAGTCTCACGAGGGCATATAATCTCATAACCGTTTGGATATCTTCCCAAAGGCATAGGACATGAGCAATCACATACTGGGCTAAACCTTACCTTGCTAATCCTATTGAGGCATAAAAGAGCCTGTCCTATTAGCAAGCATGAAGAAAAAATGAACTACTAAGAACTAAGTAATCTATGATCATCACACAGTTTATAACATACTCTGTGATGATGTTACAGATGATGATACTTAAAAATTGATAAAATAATACAATGTAATAAATTGAGTCTTGCCTCTCTTCTTTCAACCTTGCGCAAGCTTCAATTTTCTTCTCCTTTGCTTCTTCTTCAAACCTCTTCAATATATCATTTCTTTTTGGAGTGATTGGACCTCGTTGAAGTGGTTGAGGCAGCCAGTGTTTGCTTTGCGACTCTCATTGGGGGTCGCCTAATATTAACTTCCTCATTTATCTTGCCGTCCCAAACTTTTCTTCCTCGTATGTTATTTTTTACTTTTACCATTATGCATAGGTGATACATCACCTCTTTTTGCCGCCTCTTCCCGACATTGTTGTAGAATTTCATCTTCCTCTCCTTCTTCATAAATATCCTTTCCCACGTTCACTGTATTTGGTAGGTTTTGGATCATTAAAGCATTTTCATTTTGTACCTTTGCCATGACTTCCTTGCCTTGATGTTGCTCTATACATTGCAAATTGTTCATGTTCTTAACTCCCTGTCCAGTGCTAAAATCATGAGATGGAGTTAGGGAATTTAGAGGATTGGAGCTTACCAACGCATCGAGGAGCATTCTGTCCTGCAATGATAAAGCTGGAGTTTCTGCACGAAAATGCTGCTGCCCAGAATCTGAAGGTGTTGCTGCATCTTGATCAACAACAATAGTAATAGCTGGGACATTTGTGACAATCTGTTGCTGCCCGTTCTTTGGTGTTACTGCTTTTTGAGCCATGTTAGTACCACCTGGAGAATTTCTTGGAATAAATTCTGGAGTATTCAACTGAGCTTGCTTTTGAGGTTTTCAATGGACGTACTATCTGTTTTTGGCATTGTTGGTAAGCCAACTGAAAGCATGTATTCACCTTCACTCTCTTGATCAGCACCATCGGTCGAATCCCCAGCAATTTTATCGCCCCAATCCTCTTCTTCATCCTCCTCGTTTTCCATGCTACTTTGTACTGTAAATAACCAAACTGCTTCGAAATAACTATTACAAAATCATCATAAACATCACAACGAATCAACAGTTGTCGAAACATGATGAAGCCGATCAAGCACAGACCTTTAATCCCAAACTATATTGGAATTAAATTTCAAAGTTCTTGCAATTTACGTGCACCATGTGATAACTTCATCACCACAGCTTGGTAAAGTCCTTCTTCAACAGCATATTCTTCCAGTTCCTTAAAAGAAAACTGCATCATAAGTTCTCCATGAAATAGTTGGAAAGGTTTAAGGGCTATTTTAACTAATGTTATGCTTTATGAGTATTTTCAATATGTTTTGCATTCTTACATATTCGTGAGTGGAAATTGTGTATTTTTCTTTTTGGGGAAAAGTGTTTGAAAAATAAATGATGTGTTACTCGTTTATGATTTTAACTTGTGCTTCGATTCTAAATCATTTTACTCCATTTCTTGTAAAGAAATCCATTGTGTTTAAAGTCTTCATTACTAATGCACCCAGAGTTGTGATTTTCGGGATATTCTGTTTGTTGATATTTACGATGATGATCCATGAAATGAAAGAAATGAAAGTGTGGAATATGAAATACGGCCACTGTGATACGAATGACGAATCATATATATGGCCAAGAGAGTCAATGAAATAATGATGTTGTAAGTGGTTGAAAGTACAAATGGGGCTATATACGGTATGCAAAGTTATGAGGTAAATGCATTTGTATTGATGTTTCCTTTGTATGCAAATCAAAAATATTTTTAGGAGTATCAATAGTCAGCGAGGAAAGATATGTTGAAATAACCTAGCCCCGAAACTACACGTGCCGGTGTAGGAGTGGATTGTGATTATTCCCCTTATTTGGGATGAGATTGATGTGATAAAATTATTCTGCTTAACTGGGATGAGATGATTGATAGAAAAGGATGATGTCGATCCACACAACATTGTGGTGAGATGGCCGAACCGATCGAGGCATGACCGGATACCATGCTACATACATGGTGGTTATTGTGCTGGAAATTGTAATTGAAATTGTGATTGTGGTTGATATCTCGGATGAGACGGTGTAGCCGATGGGGTCGTGATCAGACTCCTTGCTAATAGTATAGTGGTATTGGTATTGTAAACGGTGATACTGTTAACAATGGTATATCAGTGCTAAAGCTCTCCCAACCAAATATAATATTATATTCATATTTTGATTATCAGCTTCACAATATTATCTTCATATTTTTTAAATTAGTATGTTTTAACTTGGTATTTGGATATCATTAATTGTTGATTGTTTTTCTCATAATTTCCCCTTTCTTACATTGGCATTATATTTTGAAAGAGGATAATAAGCTTTACATACTAGTACTATTCCATATGTGCTGTTACGCGGCGCCTTCCTGAGATTCTTTGGAAGGGTGACGTAAGGCTAAGCAATCATTATCAGTGGGATTGATGTCCGCCAATTGAGGTCCCATCCGCACGCTAGACTAGATTGCTAGTGCCGTACGGGAAAACCAATGTCATGAGCAACTAAGAGAGCATAAAACAAATTGAGAATGAAAGAAAGTTTGATTTCATTAATGAAAGCTATTACAAAAAAGCAACACGGCGTCGAGTGGGGGAGACACCAGTATAGAGAATTTGCTTTCTAGAAAGTGACAAGCAACACAGTAAGTGACAATCTACACAGAAAAGAAAATTTACTTGCTAGAAAGTTTTATTGCTTGATCCACCTTAATAATGCTTAGTAAAAATGCAATAAAACTACTCTCTATTTACAATAAAAATGACTTAGTCTTCTACAAGGTAGAAACAAGTCCGTTGGTAGCAACTTTGTCTTTAGCATCAGGGTCTGC
>AWOL01S0000156.1:0-16999 GCA_000715115.1 Nicotiana otophora | reverse complement strand
ATGCAAAGACTATGACTTTATCCATGTTGGGGTTGCCTAGATTGGAGTGGAGAGGGACTCTTGGTCACTACACTAGTAGGGTGGTTTCATATTTGAAGGCTCGACATATGGATTCGGTACGGGTCTTGAGTGAGCTTCATGAGGTGTTTCCTACAGATTTGGAGAGTATGAAACCCGACAGGAGTATTGACTTGTTAATATATTTGGTTTCGGGCACTCAACCCATTTCTATCTGCCTCCACCTGAGTCACAAGATTTAATGGATAAGTGGCAGGATTTGCTTGACAAGGGGTTCATCAGATCGAGTGTTTCACCTAGGGGTGCGCCAATGTTGTTTGTTAAAAAAAGTACTGATTGATGAGGATGTGCATAGATTATCGGAAGTTGTAATAGGTCAATATAAAGAACAAGTATCCATTGTTGAGGATTGATGGTTTATTTGACTATCTTCAGGGTGTCGAGGTGTTTTCAAAGATTGATTTAAGATCTGGCTACCATTAGGTGAAGATTGGGGCATGATATGTCCCTAAGATAGCTTTTAGGACTCAATTTTGTCACAACGAGTTCTTGGTGATGTCATTTGGCTTGACTAATGCCACGACAGCCTTTATGGACTTGATGAACTGAGTGTTCAAGCCTTATCTGGATTACTTCGTGATTTTCTTCATTGATGATATTTTCGCTTACTTCTGCGGCCTAGAAGAGCATGAGCAGCACCTACGGTAGTGCTTCAGACTTTGAAGGATCGTCAATTGTATGCCAAGTTTTCAATGTTTCAGTTCTGGTTAGACTCGATTGCCTTTTTGGATCATGCGGTGTCGTACGAGTGTATCAAGGTGGATCATAAGAAGATTGAGGCAGTTCAGAACTGGCCTAGTCCTACTTCAGCTATAGAGATTTGATGCTTCTTGGTAGGTTACTATCATCGGTTCGTGGAGGTGTTTTCATCTATGTCTGTCCTATTGACCAAGTTGACCTAGAAGGGTATGCTTTTCAAATTGTCCGACAAGTGTGAGGCGAGAATTTAGAAGCTCAAGACTGCATTAACTATAGCCCCAGTGGTTGTGTTTCCTACAAGTTCGGGATTGATGTAGGACAACAGGGTGATTACCTCTGTGTCTCGTAAGTTAAAGGTTTACGAGAAGCATTTTCTTGTGCATGATTTGGAGTTTGCATCCCCTGTTCACACTTTCATGATTTGGAGGCACTATCCATACGGGGTTCCACGTGAGGTCGATACCGACCATCGGAGTCTCCGACACCTGTTCTTGCAGAAAGACCACAATTTGCGACAGTGGAGATGGTTGGAGTTATTAAAATACTATGATATCATCATATTATATCATCTGGGGAAGGCCAATGTTGTGGTTAATGCCTTGAATAGAATAGCAGAGAGCATGAACAATGTAACTTTTGTACCGATAGTGGAGAGGCCACAAGCCATGGATATTCAGGCTTTGACCAGCGAGTTCATCAGGTTGGATGTTTTGGAGCTTAACAGGGTTATTTCTTGTGTTGTGGCACATTTATTGCTGTTGGAGCGTATCAAAGCTCGGTAGTTTGATGATACTCACTTGTTAGTGTTGAAAGGCAGGCTCAGCGGTGTAGTAATAAGGAGGTTTTGATTGGAGATAATGGTGTTATGTAACAACCCGGCCGGTCATTTTATGTTTTTTTGCCTTATTTCCCCCATTTGACGCTTTACTTATGTGTATTTGTGATTATCTGACTTACGAGGGATGGTTAGTTTGGTTTCGGGGGAGTTTTGGATTAAATTGGGACACATAGTCCGTTGGCTGAAGGCTTAAGTTGTAAGCATTGACCGTAGTTTGCATTTTGTGTAGATGACTTGAGAATGGTGCTTTGATGGTTCCAATAGGTTTGTAAGGTGATTTTGGACTTAGGTGTATGCCCGGATTTTTATTTGGGGTTTTCTAGGTTGATTTGGTTCTATTTGGCGGAAATTAGTAAGTTGAATATTTATAAGACTTATAGGTTTGACCAGGAGTTGATTTTGATGATATGAGGTTCGGATTGTGGTTCAGGGAGTTGGAGTAGTTCCGTCGTTTCATTTGAGACTAGAATGTAATATTTGAGGTCATTCCATGTTTTTTAGGAATATTTAACGTAAGTTATGAATTTGGAAATTTGGATTAGTTCCTTATGTTCCAATTGAGGTGTGGTTCCTGCTTTTGATGTTGTTTGGTATGATTCGAGGCCTAGAGTAGGTCCATGTTATGTTTTGGGATTGGTTGGTGTATTTGGACAGCGTCCCACGGGCTTCGGGCATGTTTTAGATTTATTTCGGATCAGTTTGAGTTATGCTGGCATGGCTGAAGATTGCTGAGTCTTGTGTTTTCACATCTACGAAATTGTGGTCACATATACGGAGTCACAGAAGTGGATGATGTTCAACAGAAGCGGAATGGGCTGGAGGCAAGGGGAAGATTGCAGATGCAGAAGTTAGAATGTAGAAGCGATTTCGCATAAGCGGTAGGAGGACAGTAGACGTTGTTGGTCAGGGAATAAGCCATTCCCGCATCTCCAATCGATTTTCCGCGATTTTCCGCAAATGCGACATTTTGGACCTCAAATGCGGAATCGCTGGACAGTCTATTATATTTTGAGGGTTTGTCATTTTTCATTATTTAGAGTTGTGGAGCTTGAGTATATGTTATTTTTGGAGGGATTTCACAACAATTGAAGGGGTAAGTACACTAACTGATTTTGGTGTTAGATATTAATTATCCATGGATTATTTCACCTAGTTTATGTGAATTAAAGGTGGAATTTTGTGGTTTTGACTATGGTTTTGGATAGTGGTAATTGACGACTTGAGGTTTGGATTTGGATGAAACACACATATTTGGACTCGTATTGGAATAGATGTTCGAGATTTGTGAGTTTTGTCAGGTTCTAGGGTGTTGGCCCAGGGCTGACTTTGTATAATTGCATCAAAATCTTATCTTTACTGTTTGGGGTTGCTTTTTATGGCTTCTATTGATATTATAAAGTTGTTTTGGCTAGATCCGAGCCATCTGGAGGTTGATTCACGCGTAGAGGCTTTCTAGAGTACTGATTTAGCTTGCTTGAGGTAATTATCTTACCTAAACTTGGTTGAGGCACTAGTTGACTGAGTTATTAGTGAAAGCTACATGCTATGGTTGGAGCACATGTGAGGGGATTGAGCCCATGTACGTATACCAGGGCATTATCCATGCTCGGGGTAGTGTTTAGACTATTATATGCCTTGAAGCGATTGATAAGCTTCATGTTATCATACCTTATGTTGTATTCCCTTCGTGAGCAATTTGGAATCATGTTAGAGATTATTTGTTGATTGATCTCCTATTCAAACGTATTAGTTTCTATTCTTGTGGCATAATCACCTGACTATAAGTGTGGTATCACACTTCGCACATTCTTATACTATAGCATGTCACTTGTATCAGTCCATGAGTATGTAAATTGATATACATTGTTCATGTACATGTATCTTTATATGTGCTTCATGTGTGATATGGACTGGGTTGATAGCACGTGAGTTGTCTGTGCGGACCTGAGTTATGTTAGCACGTGAGTTGTCTGTGCAGTGTGTCGATAAGGATCCATCCCCCTAGGGTAACGCTCTCATGTTTCTCTCTTGATGGTGTACACGCAATAAGAGGAAAATTGGCCATTGTGTGTTTTGGTTATTTAATTTTTTTCGACTTGCAATTTTCTTGGATGTATACATGTTTTATTCATATATATTCTCTATATGCTAGGTCAGGAATGCCTACATGCCTTACTTTTGCATATCTTCTCTGTATGCTGGATCTTTAACTGAAATAGAGCATGTTCGCTTTTTTGTGCACCAAGGAGGCTCACTCTGATTTATGACTTGATGATGTTATTGCTATATACTTGTGAGATTTATGAACTGTACGGTTTATTAGCAAGTATTATTAATAATTATTGTCTTTATTACCTCAACAAGGTTACTTATGATACTTGTTGAGTACAAGGAGTTGGTTGTACTCATACTACACTCTACACTTAATTGTGCAAATCCAGGTATTGGCCCGCACCATGGGTAGTTGTGTTTTATTGCGAAGAGTTGCAAATAGACCATGTAGAGCTACATTTGAACCGCAGACCTTGGAAACTCTTTTCATTTTAGTATTGTTGTCTTCCTTTTTTATAGTATTGTTATTTTGGTATTCCAGACTTGTATCTCTATTTTATAGCTCCTGACTTAGTGTTTACCAGTTCTGGGAGATTTTTCATGTATCGGCATAGTTATTTTGTGTTATTTGCTTTAGACCTATATTATTCTCATTATTTCTATTATCTAGTACAACTCTCATTATGTTTGGCTTCTCCAAAATATAAGTTAGGCACCATCACAACCGGTTGGTGGTTTTGGATCGTGACATGTTATACGGCTTCGGGGCTATGTTGGTGTTCCGAATATTGATGGGTTGAGAGAGTTAATCCTTGAGAAGGCTCACAGTTCATGGTATGACATTCACCCAGGTGTCACGAAGACGTACCGTGATTTGAAGAATCACTATTGGTGGCAAAAGATGAAGAAACATATTGTTGGTCATGTCTCTCGGTGTTTGAATGTCAACAGGTAAAGTATGAGCATTAGAAATCGGGTGGGTTGACTCAGAGATTTGAGATACCGGAGTGTAAGGCAGAGCGCATCACTATGGGCTATGTGCTAGGCTTACATCGGACCTTGAGGAAATATGAAGTTGTATGGGTTATTGTGGTCCGGTTGACTAAGTCCACACACTTTATTCTGGTGATGACATCCTATTCTTCAGAGCGGTTGGCTAAGATTTACATCTGGGAGATTATCCGCCTGAAGGTGTGCCAATTTTAATTATTTTTGACTGCGGCATGCAGTTCACATCACACTTTTGGAGAGATATGCAGCGTGAGTTGGGCAAGCAGGTCGAGCTGAGTAACGTGTTTCATCCTTAGATGGACACATAATTTGAGCGTACCTTCCAATATTGGAGGATATATTGCGAGCATGCTCTATGGAGTTCAAGAGTCAGTGGGACCAGTTCATACATCTAGTGGAGTTTGTCTACAAAAATAGTTATCAGTCCAGTATCCAGATGGCTCTGTACGAGGCCTTATATGGGAAGGCAATGTCGTTCTACGGTTTGTTGGTTTGAGCCCGGTGATGCAAATTGTTGGGCAGAGATTTGGTCTGTGATGCTTTGGAAAATGTTGAGGTGATTCAGAAGCAACTTCATATAGCTTAGTCCCGACAACGTACAACCCAGTCCCGGCAAAAGCGTTAAGCGGACCGGAAGTTTCGAGATGTGGCTTACATGGAAGGTGAGGAGGTTCTTCTTTGAATATCGCCTATGAAGGGAGTGATGCAATTTGTGAAGAAGGGAAAGTTGAGACCGAGGTTTATTGGCCCATTTGAAATCTTGCAGAGAGATGGATAGGTTGCTTATAGGCTTGCATTGCCTCCTAGACTACCAGGGGTTCATCCGGTATTTTCACGTTTCTATGCTTCGCATGAACCATGAGGATAGGTCATATGTTTTGGACATTAGCACGTTGCATCTTGATGAGAATATGACCTACGAGGAAGAGCCGGAAGGTTTGAAAGTTGCGATCTAAGACTATTCTCTATGTGAAATTACATTGGAGTGGTCAGCTGATTGAGGAGGCTGCGTGGGAGTCCAAGTCCGATATGAGGAGTAGATACCAACCCCTTTTACCAGTCCAAGTACATTTCTATTTTCGTTCGAGAACATATGTTTCTTTTTGAGATGGAGAATGTGACGAGATTGTTACATATCGTACTTTAATATTATGATGAGTCGTAGTAATCCATATGATCTTGAAGGGATTAAGACCATTCGGGAGGTTATAGAGGATTTCTGACTATGTTATTGTAAGGCCCCGTAAGTTTAAAAATATTGATACCGTTATATACATTTGATATGGTATTTTGAGTGGAACAATTTTATAAAAAGTTTGAAAAATATGATTTTACATTGTTATTAATATTACTACTTCCGAATATGCTTTAAATTATACACATAATATGAGAAAGTTTATGAGATTTATTTTATTATAAAGATAGGATACATTTTTTCACAAGAAAAGAAGGGTATCTTTTTACCATTTTAAGGATTAAGTGTACGAAAATTTGTACTTTTTATATGAGATTAGGATAATTAGAAGTTGAGAAAATATATGTATTTTTAGATGGATGTTTTAATAAAATAACAGTGTATGTATTAGATTTTATATTGTACCATGATTTATTAAAATTTTAATATTTTAATAATAGTACTTTAGGATGAGGACAGGACTATTTTTGAGGTTATAATTATTTATGATATGTCAAACAAGTGATAAGTGTTATAAAGATCAGAGGGTAAACAAATCGAAGAAATTGAGTATCGCGGAATTTTGACATTTAGGGATAAAATACGATCCAAGCTATAATACCCCATATTTATGGACTAGTACTATACCACATGACCATGATTAGTATTCTAGGTAATTTGAGATAATTCTTAATTATGTGAGAAATTAGTTAATTATTGGGTAATGGGAGATTCTACAACAAAGGGAGACATGGGGTTTATGCATGGAAGAGTATCCACTTTTTAACATCTGTCAAATAGTTGGCTCCTAATTCCTAGTTCCTAGTTCCTACAAAGAATAGCAAAAGCAAAATTTTAATCTTCTTCACAAAAATATCCACATAAACACTACCATCACAACACTCCACACAATATTCCTTCAATCACAATATGTTTTAGCACACTAAATATATTACTGAACTGATTCTTTCAATATTTGTTAAGTCACCCAATTAGTACCAACTAGCAACGAAATGAAACTGGCAATTATAGGAGCCTATGTTTCGATTCAAGTCTGTATGTATTGTTTTGAAAGGGAGGAACTACTATATATTTTATATAGAAAGTTGTAATATTATTATAAAAAGTATATATAAAAGAATGTAGTGGTAAATTGGGGCGAAGGAACCTATGTTGTCCGGATTTTGAAAGATAATTACTTGCTGATGTTCTCAAAATTGCAAGTTTCAGATTGAAGTACTAACAGGCTGAACCGTCATCGTTCGGTTAGGTAAATGACAAAGGTATGTTAAGGCTAATCCTTCTTATTTTTGGCATGATCCAACTAACGACACGTAAACGTAATTTCATTCAATAAATGATTCTACTCTTAGCAGTTAAGGATGTCTGTGTTATTCATTCGTGTAAAGTGATATTCAAGCATGTCTAAGTATGTCCCTAATTCTATATAGAGATATTTGATAAAGATGTTAATATTCACAATGGTATTATATGCATCATCATTTACCACCGGGCTACGGCCGGTCAGGCAGTCATGCATTTACCACCGAGCTACGGACGATTGGGCAGTTACACATTTACCACCGAGCTACGGCCGGTCGGGCAGTCATGCATTTACCACCGTGCTACGGCCGGTCGTGCCGTCACCACAGATCAGTTGGGCAGTCATGCATCATGCGATGTGGATAATAGTCTTAAAGAGAAGCATTATATATATAAGTATAATACGTATGCATATACAGAGACTCAGGTTGATTCTTATATCTCTTTAATTAATGTCGACTTATTATTATGTTTCAGTTCTACCTTGCATACTCGGTACATTATTCATACTGACGTCCTTTTGTTGTGGATGCTGCATTCATGTCTGCAGGAATAGGTAATTAGTTTGTCGAGACCTCATAGTAGATGAGGTTACCATTCAATGAAGGATCGGTAAGACTCCACGTCATTCGGAGTGCAGCCGAGTCTATAAGTCATCGCGTAAGAGTTTTGCTACAGACTTATTGTCAGGCAGGGGCCCTGTCCCATTTGAAGTCAAATAATCTTAGAGGCTTTGTAGATAGAGGTTCATTTTGTACAGTATGTCAGAGGCCTTGACGGCCCATATATATTCATGTTTTAAGAACGATGGTTCATTGATACAGCGTTTGCCCACTTATAGTTATACATTACTAGGCCATGTTCGCTCGGGCCAGTACGGCACCGGGTGCCAGCCACGCTTCTCCCCGGTTTGGGGCGTGCCAAAGTGGTATCAGAGCAGGTCGTGTCCTAGGGAGTCTACAAAGCCGTGCCTAGTAGAGTCTCACTTATGGGTGTGTTGCGCGCCACATTTATAATTGAGAGGCAATAGGGAATTTAGGAAATGTTACCCTTCTTTTATTTCCAGATCGTTCCATAGAGCTGAGTTGTAAGAAGTCAGTATGAAGCTTTCGCCAGATTTTGTATGCACCAGGGGTGCAGGTATCACAGTGGAGCTTTAAGGCATAATTTCCACCTATGTTGAAGGGAGGTTATGAAAGAAACAGAAAACACGATGCGAGATTGAAAGGTAAGTAAGGTAAAAGTGAAGAAGATACAATATACTCAAGTATAAAAAGTTGTGATTAGTTGAGCCTTCAGATATAGATCGAGTTTTAGTTTAGTTTACAGAGGACACCCTAATGAAAATTTTTGTAAATCTATAAGAGTTAACATTCTTGGATGAATGTTTTAAAGGGGGGAAAGATGTTACATCCCGTACTTTAATATTAGGATGAGTCGTAGTAATCCATATGAGCTTGAAGGGATTAAGATCATTCATGAGGTTATAGAGGATTTCTGACTATGTTATTGTAAGACCCCGTAAGTTTAACAACATTGATACTGTTATATACATTTGATATGGTATTTGGAGTGGAACATTTTTGTGAAAAGTTTGAAAAATATGATTTTATATGGTTATTAATATTACTACTTCCGAATATGCTTTAAATTATACACATAATATGAGAAAGTTTATGAGATTTTCATTATTGTAAAGATAGAAATTATTTTATCACAAGAAAAGAAGGTTATCATTTTACCATTTTAAGAATTAAGCATACGAAAATTTGTACTCTTTATATGAGATTAGGAAATTTAGAAGTGGAGAAAATATATGTATTTTTACATGGATGTTTTAATGAAATAATAGTGTATGTATTGATTTATATGGTACCATGATTTATTAATATTTTAATATTTTAATGGTAGTACATTAGGATGAGGGCAAGACTAATTTCGAGGTTATAAGTATTTATGATATGTTAAGCAAGTGATAAGTAAGTGTTATAAAGTTCAGAGGGTAAATGAATCGAAAACATTGAATATCGCGGAAGTTTGACATTTTGGGATAAAATATGATCCAAGCTATAATACCCCGTATTTAAGGACTAGTACTACACAACATGACCATGATTAGTAATCTAGGTAATTTTAGATAATTCTTAACTATGTGAGAAATTAGTTAATTATTGGGTAATGGAAGATTCTACAACAAAGGGAGACATGGGGTTCATGCATGGAAGAGTATCCACTTTTGAACATCTATAAAATAGTTGGCTCCTAATTCCTAGTTCTTATTTCCTAGAAAGAATAGCGAAAGCAGAATTTTAATCTTCTTCACAAAAATATCCACATAAACACTACCATCATAACACTCCACACAATATTCCTTCAATCACAATATGTTTTAGCACGCTAAATATATTACTGATCTGGTTCCTTCAATATTTGTTAAGTCACCCAATTAGTACCAACTAGCAACGAAATGAAACTGGCAATTATAGAGGCCTATGTTTCGGTTCGAGTCTGTATCTATTTTTTGAAGGGGAGGAACTACTATACATTTTATAGAGAAAGTTGTAATATTGTTATAAGAAGTGTATATAAAAGGCCGTAGTGGTAAATTGGGGCGAAGGAACCTATGTTGTCCAGATTTTGAAACATAATTACCTGCTGATGTTATCAAAATCGCAAGTTTTAGATTGAAGTACTAATGGTCTGAATTGTCGTCGTGAGGTTAGGTAAAGGACAAAGGTATGTTAAGGCTAATCCTTATTTCTTTTTGTATGATCCAAGTAACGACACATAAACGTAATGTCATTCCATAAATGGTTCTAGTCTTAGCAATTAAGGATGTCTATGTTATTCATTCCTGTAAATTTATATTCAAGCATGTCTAAGTATGTTCCTAATACTCTATTGAGGTATTTGATAAAGAAGTTAATATTCATAATGGTATTATATGCATCATCGTTTATCACCGAGCTACGGCCGGTCGGGCAGTCATGCATTTACCACCGAGCTACGACCGGTTAGGCAGTTACACATTTACCACCGAGCTACGGCTGGTCGGGCAGTCATGCATTTACCACCGCGCTACGGCCAGTCGGGCAGTTACCACTGATCAGTTGGGCAGTCATGCATCATGCGATATGGATAATAGTCTCAAAGAGAAGCATTATGTAAATTAGTATGCATATACAGAGACTCAAGTTGATTCTTATATCTCTTTAATTAATGTTGACTTATTGTTATGTTTCAAGTCTGCCTTACATACTCGGTACATTATTCGTACTGACGTCCTTTTATTGTGGACACTGCATTCATCCCTATAGGTATACGTAATCTATTTGACGAGCCCTCATAATAGACGAGGTTAGCATTCAGTGAAGGATCGGTAAGACTCCACTTCATTCGGAGTGCAGCCATGTCTATAAGTCATCGCGTTAGAGTTTTGCTACAGAGTTATTGTCAGGAAGGGGCCCTATCCCATTTAATGTCAAAAAATCTTAGAGGCTTTGTAGAAAGTGGTTCATTTTGTACAGTATGTTAGAGGCCTTGACGACCCATATGTATTCATGTTTAAAGAACGATGGTTCATTGATACAGTGTTTGCCCATTTATAGTTATACATACGATGGTTCTATTACCTCAGCGAGGTAATAGAGACAATAACTGTTAACGATACTCGCTAATAACCTGATCAGTTCATAAATCTCATAAGTGCTCAACAATAATATTATCATCCCATAAATCAAAGTCATAAATATGTTAGTTATAATGCTTTCTGAATACATGGGGTCTGTTGTACTCATACTACACTCTACACTTCATTGTGCATATCTAGGTGTTGAATCGAGCCGCGAGTAGCTTTGTTTTCTTGCGGAGATGAGGTAGAGACGCATTTCAATCGCATACCTAGGCATCTCTTTTCATTTTTGTACTGTTGTCTTTCTTTCAGATAGTTCTGTTATTTTTGTATTCTAGACTTGTATATCTATTTTAGAGCTCATGACTCTGTATTTACAAGTTCTGGGGGATTTGTTATGTATTGATGTAGTTATTTATGTTATTGGCTTTAGACTGTTATTATTATCGCATACCTTACGCTCTTATTAAGTAAGGTGCCATCACGACCTATTGGTAGGTTTTTGTTGTGAGTTGTTATGCGACTTCACGACCGGGGTTGTGATCCGAATATTGATGGGTTGAGGGAGTTGATCATTAAGGAGGCTCGCAGATCATGGTAATCCATTCACCTAGGATTCACGAAGATTTATCGTGATTTGAAGAAACACATTTTGTGGCGGAAGATGAAGAAAAATATTATTGGTCACAACTCTCGTTGTTTGAATTGTCAACAGGTGAAGTATGAACATCAGAAACCGGGTGGGTTGACAAAGACATTGGAGATACTAGAGTAGAATTAGGAGCACTTCACTATGGACATTTTGTAGTAGGTTTACCGCATACATTGATAAAATATGATGATTTATGGGTTATTATGGACCGGTTGACTAATTCCACACACTTCATTCTGATAATGACATCCTATTCTTTAGAGTGGTCGGATCATATTTACATCTAGGATGTTTTTCGCTTGCATGGTGTGCCCATTCCATCATTTCTAACGGTATCACACAGTTCACATCACAGTCTTGGAGAGATGTGCTGCGTGAGTTGGGCATGCGAGTCTAGCTCAGTATAGTGTTTCATCCTTAGACATACAAACCGTTTGAGCGTACAATTCATATTTTGGATGACATATTGCGAGAATGCCCAATGGATTTCGAGGGTTAATGGGGACAGTTCTTACCTCTAGCGAAGTTCGCCTGCAACAACAACTATCAATCAAGCATCCAGATGGCTCTGTGCGACGCCTTTATGGGAGGTGATATTATTCTCTGGTAGGTTGGTTTGAGCCCCGTGAGGCTAGATTTTTGGGCATAACTTTTGTTCGTGATGCTTGGAAAAGGTTAATATTATTCAGGAATTACTTCGTATAGATCATTCCAAGCAAAAGAGTTATGCGGACTGGAAGGTGCGAGATGTGGCATACATTGAGGGTGAGAAGGTTCTTATGTGAGTGTCGTCTATGAAGGGCATGATGCAATTTGGGAATAAGGGAAATTTGAGCCTGAGGTTTATCGGCCTTTTTGAGATATTGGAGAGAGTAAGTGACGTTTCTTATAGGCTCGCATTGCCTCATAGCCTAGAAGGGATACATCCAGTATTTCACGTTCTATTCTTCGAAATGACCATGAGGATAGGTCACATGTTTTGGACTTCAGCATACTGCAACGTGATGAGAGTTTGACCTCTCATAGCTTTATTTGCTCCATTTTCTATGTTATGAGACCTCCCATAGCTTTATTTGCTGATATATGACTTGCATATGTGGTCCATGTCATTTTGCTAGGCAATCCAACAATCACATAATAAGAACGAGTTTGAATAAACACGATTTAGTAAACTCAATATCTGAAATATGCTAAATTACTAATGAAAACAACAACAATACGTCTATAACTATCCCAATGATCTTGTACCGACGAGTGCATGAGCACTACTGAGCATCAAAATAGAAGGCCATATTCTCAATACAACTATCTGAATATTAGAACAACAATAATAGAAATAATGAAAGAGAACATCAAGGTCTGCGGATGGCATAACATCTACCTCATAGTCTCCAAAGAGCCACTAGCAACAGAACTGTCACGACCCTGAATTCCCACCTCAGGATGTCGTGATGCCACCTAATCTCTAAAACGAGGTAAGCCAACAATACAATGAGAGTTAACAAGATTTGCAGCTTAGATATCATATTAAACTATTAATCTATCATAATAAAATCCGAACAGTACAACTGTCAAAATTTTCCATAACCTAGTGGCACCAAGTCATAAGCTCTACAGTGAGTGCTCTAATAATCGCTAAATACAATAATATTTTGAACACGAGATAAGTAGCAATACAGCTAAAACCAGAAGATGACCCTAAGGCCTACGAGCATCAAGCAGGTATACCTTGATGTCTCTAAAATAGTTGCTTTGTCACTGGCATCCGGCATGGGCAAATGTACTTGGATCTGCACAAAAATATATAGAAGCATAGCATGAGTACACCACAATGGTAACTTGTAAGTATCAAGACTAACCTCTGATAATAAAAAATCACGGGTCCCAAATCACGAATCATAATCACATGGCATCTTGTGCCTACTTTGTCAATCACAACTGCACAGACAACTCACGCATTTCACAGACAACACGCGCCAATACAATTAATAATAACCTCATAATTGCACGGATAACTCATGTGCCAACAGTAACAATATCTTATATCTGCGCGGACAACTCATGTGCCCACAGTCCAGTCCTCACACAAAAAGAAGATATACAAGAATATACATACATGATCAATGAATAGAGACAAGTAAGATCAGATACGCCGAATAGCACATTGGAAACAACACAACATAATCCCTTAATATGCATAACTCACACAAGATAGTCACACTACCACACAAATATTATCAATGACAATTCCCCTAGGCCATCACAAGTCATCCCCGATATAGCCCCCCTTGTCTCATCGTGTGCGCAACAATAAAGTAAACGCCCGCCTTGTATCGCCACACACACATTATAATTATCCCATCCTGTCTCGCCATATATGCAAACCCAACATATATAGCCCGCCTTGTTATGCTGTATGTGCAAATATCACTAATAACAACAACACAGACAACTCACATGCAAACACTATGCCAAATCCTCTGAACAATCACACATGTGCCAACAAATATAACAACACAATATAACAACTCGCACCACATGTGCCCATATGCCACAACATTCCCTTAACAACAATCCCAATACCACAACCACACATAGCCCACGACTCAACAACACTGAGTACAACAACTGCAACAATAATAACACGAGAGTACAACAAGTAAGTCAACACAAGAATTACAAAAAGATAATGAAACTGAAGAATATGCTCAACAATGAAAGACATAACAAGTAATAATTTCTTCAAATAAGAATAACTCAACAATGAGAAACATAATATGTAACAACTACTCAAGATAAGAATAAATCAACAATGGAAGAGATAACATGTAACAATGACTTCAAATAAGAATAACTCAACAATGAGAGAGAAAACGTGTAAATAAGGGAGGTAACAACTTCGTTTAAAGCATATAAGAGTATATTTGTCAATAAAAGATAGAACATGAACTAACAACTTCAAGTAAAGCATGGACGGGTAAATTTAACAATGGAGGATATAATATGATAGGGCAACTTCAATTAAATGTACATACGAAACCTAAGGGTCTAACAGGTAAAAGTTTCACATATAAGGCCGTGTACAAACTCATCACCTCGTGTACAAGTTTTCCACGTAATGCTAGTAGTTTAAATAACCAATCACTATGGTGTAGTTCCCCCACACAAAATTAGGCAAGATATATACCCCGAACAAGCTAAATCAATCCACTAAAAATCCCTTCCCGTTTGAAAAAACTCGCAGGCGACTCGAATCTAGCAAAAATAACTTAATATAATAAATAAAAGCGATGAAAAACAATTTCGGATAATAAATATTCAATCTTTAATGAAAATAAAAAAGTCAACTCAAAAGGTCAACCCCGGGCTCGCACCTCAAAACACGACCACACTAACAAATTCTGAGAACCCATTCCGATCCGAGTCGAACCATACAAAAGTTGTTCAATTCCAACCTCAAATCGACCTTCAAATTCTCAATTTATTATTTAGGAAAGCATTTACAAAACCCCCCAATTTCTCCAACACAAATCACTAATTAAATGATAAAAATAATGATAGAATCATGAATAATTGAAAACTCCAAGTCGAAAACATTTACTCCCATCCAAACCGTGAAAATCCCTTCCAAATTTCCCAAAATCGAGCTCTACCACTAAAACTATGTTAAAATGAACCAAGCCCTCAAAATACAGTACTATATAATCTTTCAGGTTATTGTCGTGACCCATCCTAGGGCCACGATGGATAAGCGATACTTAGTGCCGATCATCACTAAACTTGGCGATAATCTACTAATCATAAATATAAACAGATAAACTGAACAAGCATAAGCATTGCTGATAAGAAATGTTCAATATAGAAAGTTGACACGCCTAACTCAAACTGACATATAGAAACATACTAATTGCACGGGTGCATATCTACAAGCCTTTAGGATTGTTGAACTGAAAGAGTATTGGATAGAACAGGGCCCGTCATACCTAAACTAGCTGACTGTACACATACCAAAAGATAACTTGGTGGATTGCCTACTAATGTGGCTCAAATTTTGATCTATCGGTACCTGTGCAACATGAGACGCAGCACCCTGAAAGGGATGTGAGTACGATATGTACAAAATATGTAGGGTGGAACGCATATGTAAAGCATACTAATGTATTATTGTAAGCTAAAAATCTCAAGAAAAGTTGAAAGCTAAACAATAGTCTATTTAGCAACTGGTCTGGTATTGAACTGAAGGTGCTGAAACTGAACTACTATCTGAACAGGTACTTGTCTGGTGAAATGGGCTATGTCCCCCAAATAAGGTAACTGTAAAACTTAACTAGCCTCATGTATAGTCATGCAATTCAAATTGTTTCTATATAAGCGAACATAACATGCCTGACTAGTATTATGGGCCATACCCCCCCAGCAGTAGATAAATATATAATCAACAGGCCCAAATGGTGTTATGGGCTACACCCCCAGCATATAATCAATAGACCTCATTGGCGTTACGGGCTATCTCCCCCTAGCATTTAATCTATAGGTATCGATGATGTTATGGGCTATATCCCCCCAGAACAATCAATGTAAGCATGTATGAGACATAAAACATGTGGCAACATCATATGGACTTAAGAGATCGTGATGGAATCCATAAACGGAATCATAAACATAATTTGATGCTCATCATCCATAAGATGGACGAAGGAGCCTATACCCATTTTAGGGAGAAACTGAGTGTGTACATGAGATATAAATATTAATTACCTCATTAGGAACCCTCAATAATTAATTGGGAACCAAGAAACTCAAGATTTCTCCATCTCTTCAAATTTCCAAAATTTTCGGCAGAGTTTCCCTTAAAACTTGATGATCCCCCAAAATAGCAGAAAGCAGCAAAATATACCCGGGAATTAATACCAGACCAAGATGATAACATCAAACTAAAGGAGATCTAGTTATCCACAATAGTGTCAAATGATCGACAAAACGGAATTGTGAATGTAATGTCGACTCATAGTGGCTAACTTGTGATATGAAAGTCTAACTCTTATTTAGGAATAATCTAAGCATAAACACATGATAATTAATCTTATGTAATCTTAATTGAATCTATTAGGATCATACGGGTTTAGGTATACATAAAACATCAAAGGAAGGGAACAAACGAAAGTCCAGATGGCATAGGCCAAATGGGCAATTTTCCCTTTTGTTGTTGTTATGTTTTGAAGTTCCAACCTAAACTATTTCCTTCCATAATTCACATATGGAATTGAATTACATAAAATAATACAATATGTGCTGATATTTCACTTGAACAACCCTAAAAGATCAAGAAAAAGACTAGAACATAGCTAAACCAAATAATGCCGAAAACGAAATGAAAACTCTACATACCTCTTGTGTTCTGGCTTCCAAACCTTGTTCCCTCTGATCCGCACCCTTAATTATGATTGCATAAGTAAAATACAGTGATGAATATATTCCCTGACAATGAATATATTACCAATACACGAGTTATAATGAGAAAGGGGGATGGCAAAGTATTGC
>AWOL01S0000155.1:0-22882 GCA_000715115.1 Nicotiana otophora | reverse complement strand
TGACTTTTGTTCCACAACTCGCTTGACTTCAAAACATATCACACAACTATGATAAGAATACAATAACACATAACATAACCTCCTTATCATGTTAATCGCCCTAGTCTCACCCAAAAATTACATGTTATAATATTCCCAACTTGTCGACTTTTGACGAAACATATTTTCTTCAATTCGTCTAGCTTTTAAGCCTTCCAACACTCTTGGTACTTGGTATTCATGATCTTAAGTATTTGTAACCTCCAAGTTAAGATGATTAACTTACTTTATGTACTTTCAAAAATTATCTCATTTCTTATCTTACATCAATTGACTTACGACATACTTGTACGTATCAAAACATGGGGTGTAACATCATTCCCCCCTTAAGAACATTCGTCCTCGAATGTTGAGTGATGTGCTTATCAGTATCATAACCTATATATCTTACAAATACTTTAGTACTGTCCTTTCAATCTAGGCAACTGTTTGATGAATAAGTCAAAGGCCAGGGCATTCCCCCCTTTTATGCCTCTTTCTTGCACCATGACCCGTGGTCATAATTCTTCCAATATCGCAATTGTCTTTACCTTCTGTCATGTTGCCTGTACGACTCTGTCCTTGTATGCGCGCCTATGTGGCTTTTATCTCCTTTTCCTCAAGCTTCTAGCCAATCTCTAGGCCTAACTTTGTGAAAATATATAATACTATGACAAGTTGTCCCTCTTGGTATCTATAGGTGTACTGAAGTTCTTCGCTCGGTACATTGTTGAACTTAGGACTGTTGCTATATCTTGTTTCGTAGCCTAATATATCTATCCTTATGGCTTTACTGCATCATGGTATGTCATACTATACCATAACGCATACTTCGGGTTATTATTACCGAGGTCTGCTACCCAACTCCAAGTTACTCTCTCGTTGCTTATATTATTTGTATAAATCTATGTCCTTTAATACTTCCTTGTTATTGTTTTTCTTAAGAATGACAACCTTATCTCCTCTCATACTTTGTAACTTTTATCCATCCATTGCTGATTCACCTTAATATTGATCTATAATCTACCACTCTTTACTTGAAACCTCTTACGTAATACATTGTTACTAGGGCTCACGTCTCATCAGGGAACATCTTGAGTGATTTTTTTAATCTACTTAGGGACGATACTATACTTCAATAACCGTATTTCATAGCATCCCAAAATGATTCATCTTATGGAGGTATTTTAATTCTGTGCAATTCATGAAATCTATTCTCGTTAAATCATTTTTCAATCAAAGGCATAAACGTTATTCTCTTATCATCTATTACTATTACACTGTCATTCTACTATCTGGGTGATATTCCATCATTTCTAAGTGCCCCTAGTCTTAAACTCCTTTGAGTTCATTCAAGCTATACTGACTTTTTTATAACTTATAGAAATTGTCACCTCTCTTGTTTTGATGGGTTTAATCATGAGGATTTGCTTATTCTCGTCACCTAAAACCTTTTCCTTACTCCATAATCCTGTCTACCTAAAACCTTGTCGCTCTACCATACTTTAGCTTGCAACCTACATGTATCTATTTATACTACTCGCAACCTTTCTTTAAATCGCTAGCACTACAGTTGTCCTTATGTTATTCTGGAACTCAAGCGAGACATCTCATCTTCTCTAACTTTTCTATACGCTCTTAACTAGACCTTTTTGTACCTAGAAACCATAGGCTGGAAGAAATGCCACTGACGACACCACTATCATTACTTGATACGAAATTACGACGCTTCCATCCCTCTCTCTGATACCTGGACAATTCATAACCTTCTGTACTTGAGTTTCTCGTACTTTATTTGTCTTCCCCTTACTTACCTTTAAATCTTGCATCATACCTCCCATCGCTTTCATAACCTCCCTTCCACAGAAGTGGAATTCACATCCATAACTTGAAGCTCTACTATAATACTTGCACCTCTGGTGTATACACAATCCAGTGTGAGCTTCATATTGACATCTTATGAGGCATGTACTATTCTAACTGGCTCTATCATATAGCCATTATAGAATATGGCCATTGTACTATATCTCTTGTACCTCTAATATTAAGAGTGATTTTGCAATGTTCTGAATTGCGATTTCTATAATTATCTAGATCTAATAATTAGAATCCTGATTTACTTAGCTGATGTAACTCGTTAGTTTCCTCTTCTCTCTCAGCCTTTAAGTAGGCTTAAGCTATCTTCCGATATGCGACATAGGGTGTTAGTTATTACTTTAGCTTTTTGGTCAATCTCTATGCCTCACTTTGTAAACATATACAGAGCTTGACAAGATGTCCCTCTGGGCATCTATAGGTATACTAAAGCTCTTCGCTCGGTACTTTGTCGAACTAACGAATATTGTTATATCTTATGTCATAGTTCCAGCTATCTATCCGCATGACTTTATTGCATTTAAGTGGGTCATACTATACCATAACTTTTACCTTGATTTATTGTTACTGAGGTCTTCTATCAAACTCCAGGTTACTTTCGTTGCTTATCCCATATGTATAAATCTAAGTCTTTTAATGCTTCCTCATTACTGTTCATCTTAAGAATGACGACCTAATCTCATCTCATACTTTGTGACTTTTGTCCATCCATTGTTGATTCACCTTAATATTGATCTACAATCTACCACTAATAACTTGAAACCTCGTATGTATACACTAGGGCTCACGTTGCATCGTGGAACATTTGAAGTGATTTTCCTGATCCACCTGGGGGCGATACGATACTATACTTCCATAATCGTATTTCATAGCATCCCAATGTGATTTACCTTACGTGAGTATTTTAATCCTATAGAATTCATGTAATCATTACTCAATCAAAGGCCCAAACGTCATCCTTCATCAATCATAATTACACCTTTATTCTATTACCAGGGTAGCATTTCGTCTCTTCTAAATGCTACTAGTCTTAGATTCCGTTGAGTTCATTCAGGCTATACTGAGCTATCTTAGAGAAACCATTAGTGTTTTTGTTTTCACGGGCTTAATCTTGAGGACTTATCCATTCTCGTCACCTTCTCACTTGCCTTTCCTTATCCTTACCCATGTCTTCCTAAAACCTTGTCGCTTTACCATACTTTATCTTGCGACCTACACATATCCATTTATACTACTCGAAACCTTCCTTCAACTTGCTTGCACCATATATTTCCTTATGTTATTCTGGAATATCAAGCGAGACATCACAGCATCTCAAATTATCTTTTACTCTTTTAACTAGACCTCTCAATACCTAGAAACCATAGGCTGGAAGATATGCCACTGACGACGTCGTTATCATTACTAGATAATGAATCCCAACGCTTCTAGCCTTCGATCTAAAGTATGGACCATTCACAACCTTCTGCATTTGCGTATCTCATACGTTGTTCACCTTTACCTCACTTACTTTAGAATCTTGCATCACATCTTCTATCTCTTTCATAACCTCCCTTCCACATAGGCATAACTCACATCCACAACTTGAAGCTCTACTATAATACTTGCACCTCAGGTGCATACACAATCCGATGGGAGATTCATGCTGACTTCTTATGAGGCTGGTACTCTTCTAACTGGCTTTATTATAGAGCCATTATAGAATATGGGTATTGTACTATCTCTCTTGTACCTCTGATATTAAGAGTGATTCTGGAATGTTCTCAATCACGATTTTTATAATTTCCTGGGTCCAATAATTAGACTCTTGATTTACTTGGTTAATGTAACTCTTTAGTTTCCTCTTCCTTCTGATCAACCTCTATGTAGGCTTAAGCTATCTTCCGATCTGCTGCTCCTGGTATTAATTATTACTTTAGCCTTTCATGGGCGCTATGGAATATCCATGATACAATCTTCTATCAATTCAATCCTTTGTCTATGACCTGGACTCAATTCCTTCTTTTAACTTACACCGAAGTCTTCTATGGTTGCATGATTGTCAACATATATGTTGCATGGATAATACTCAAAAATCTTGAGTGCATTCACAACTTTCTAACTCTGGATCATTGATCGAATAATTCCTTTTGTTCTATATCCATTTTTTTAAACGTATGCAATTACTTTTCCTGGTCTTTCTTCCCCCTTGTTGCGTCCATACTTAGCTTATCTTAGTTCTCCCGCATGCCGGAGTTTTGTGCAACTCATATGATCTCGAATATTACTTTCAATTTTATTTCCCGTTCACTAGACATGGCCGGTGCCACTTTCTTATGGAGTGCATACAATGTTGTAGTGAGACTGTTTTTACAGTGGCATACTATTTTATTTCCGTAACACTCACAGGGTACCTCTAACTTCCTCAACTCCTATCTGAATATATCTCAAGTATTATAATGTCATAACTGCGAGGCTGAATTTACTATATTGGGTTTTATTACGTTTATCTTGCACGATCTGCTAATTTGTCTGCAACCTCTTGTCTAGACATAGCTAGGCTCTTCCTGAATCGACTACTAACTACTCGTTGGCCCATTCTCATATCAATATTCCGCGTAACTTTTCTTGGGATATTTCCTTTGTCTTATCTTACCTCTGGCACTGGCTCCATATTTATCCATAACATCCCCGGTAGGAACCCTTACTTCCTTTGCTTGACATCGTGCTTGCATAATGTTCTGGAATCATAGCATATCTATAAGATTTGAATAAGTGCAATCACATCCCTTTCTCACTTTTATCACATTCTTCCTTTACCATTCCATAGTTAACATAACCACTTAATTCTGACTTAATGCCACATCACTCCATATTCCCCCCTTTAGGGGAGTACTAAGATTTAGTGCTACGATGATCTACGTATAGATATTTTACCTCTTCATCTTTGGCATCTTTTCACATCATCGATGACCCTTACTCGCCTCACAGTAATCCTTCTATACCAAGGATAACAAAATTCCTTACTCACGGGGGAGACACCTAGTGTAAAGGGCACATACAGTCCCTTAAGCTTAACTTTGCTCACATTGCTTGCTTTAGGGAAGCGTCTTCCTGAATGACCTTAGAAGGTTATTCTTTTGTCGTCCATTCTACTATCACTGGAATGCAATATCTAAAATTCTCATGATGCCGACTGTTATAAAATCACTCAGTCCCTAATGCATGTTTAGTTTATCTTGTTCACCAGTCCGTACTTGTTTCTATTACTCAAGGGTCTAACTTTTCCTTCTGGTAGTCGCGTTGGAGTCAAAAATTTATTTCTCGAAATGAGGATATGACAGTATGGCCTATACTCTTTTGTGGTCTCAAGGCCTATCACCTCTCGTAGTTTCCTTCACTTGACTATAGACTCTTTAATACTGTCATCATTATTTTTATCTACCGTTGCCATCCATGTGTCACATCTTACTCATAACGCTTCCTTAACTCTCTTCTTATTTCCCTACTAACATTTCTATCTATCACTGTATTGGGAAAACTTCTACAAGACATTCTTCTGCTTCTCGCTCCCCTTGCTCCATCCACTGGCTCTTCGGGTTGCCTAACACTTTCTCTCTCTACTAGGGATGGGAGCCATACTAAGGCAATATTTATCCCTTCCAAGATTCCAGTACCTGTCTTTGTAATTGTTTTTTTAAACATTCTAGTATTCATATCTAGTTGTACTATTTTAGAATGCACCATCTGGGTGTCTCATAAGGAGAATTATTACCACTTTTGTAATAGCCTTCAAAAATGTCAGCTANTCCCTGCTAACATTTCTATCTATCACTGTATTATGAAAACTTCTACAAGACATTCTTCTGCTTCTCGCTCCCCTTGCTCCATCCACTGGCTCTTCGGGTTGCCTAACACTTTCTCTCTCTACTAGGGATGGGAGCCATACTAAGGCAATAATTATCCCTTCCAAGATTCCAGTACCTGTCTTTGTAATTGTTTTTTTAAACATTCTAGTATTCATATCTAGTTGTACTATTTTAGAATGCACCATCTGGGTGTCTCATAAGGAGAATTATTACCACTTTTGTAATAGCCTTCAAAAATGTCAGCTAATGCTAACAATCCATCCAACATTTTGGGTTACTTTAACCCCAGCTGGATCCTGATATCTCGTCCTTCTCTTAAACTATATCTGTTGGCTCCCATGGAGCATAACTGAGATGGGTGTGACTAATTGTATATACCTCTGTTACAATTGAAGTTAACTCAAAATGCTTCTATTTATCTGCTTGAATTGTAAATATTATTAATCTTCATTAACTGGGTACCCCGTACCCTTCTTCACCTTGCTTCTTTTACTTGCTGAAGCTTGTATTTTCCTTGTGAATCTCTCATTGCTTTTCACCATCTAGGTGGATAGATATTCATGCCTTATGTCTCCTCATCAAGAAGCTTACACCTTTTAGTACACATATGATCTGATGAAAACCTCATATTTACTCATCATAAGCATGATGCAAAATCGAGTTCCTCTGACTCAACTCCTCTACATCTATATCTCTTACCAACCGTATTTCTAGATGTATGTATCGTTGTATTACGAATAAAATAGAGGTTATGAATTTGAATTTCTACGAATGAGCTCTACCATATGATCTAGAGTAAGAAGAAAGAGTGACAGACCTAAATGCCCTGTAGCATCCTGCTTTTAATTGTGGTGCACAACACACCCATAAATAAGACTCTACTAGACACGACTTGTAGACTCCCTAGAACAGAACTACTCTGATACCACTTTTTTCATTACCCAAATCGATGGGACGCAATGGGCATCCGGTACCTTATCAACCGAGTACTAACGTAACGTATCTTTTGTATCATTCTATCATAGGTAAATGGACTGGAGTAAAGCATGAGGGAATACCAACTTATACATATGGCATACTAGCCTATAGGACCAAAATGATCACTCCTACACTGAACATAGGCCGACAAGGTCATACAATCTTTCACATACATGACATATGTCTACAAGCCTCTAAGAGTACATAAACGTCATAAGTCCGGGACAGAGCCGCGACATACCAATCAATACGTGTCTAATGCATACTGAACAAATAGGCAACTCCGGAGCAAATGGAGCGCACCAATATCTTCCGCTGAGCTGATAGCTTACTTGGAGGGCTATTAACCTATCTATCAAGACCTGCAGGCATGAAACACAACATCCCCAGGCAAAGGGATGTCAGTACAAATAATGTACCGAGTATGTAAGTAATGAATCTCAGTAAATAATAGACATGAGAGAAACATGGAGTAAAGGACTCAACATGTAAGTATGAATAGCTCTTGTGAATCATTAATATTTATAATGCCATGCATATGCATATAAATATCATACCATGCATAGGTATATACGTACATAACATCATGCAGCCTCTGAAGATATCCCATCATATCACCTCGGCCACTGTGGGCAAATCATCAATGTATACCAGCTGATCAGGTGGCGGTGCGTATATAACGCCGTAACCTTTTCCCCTATCCCATATACTTTTATATACATATATACGCATATATAATGCCATCTTATCATGGGTCAATTTACATGTATAAATGAATGCGATGCATGAGAAGTACATCAATCAAATCTTTCGGAATGTCATAAGACCATTATACCTTGGATTAATATCATGAAATAAACTTCATTAACTTACGTATTTTCTGAGACCCGTGAACAAATGATAGAATAATAGGACACATGGGGTATCAAGAACATAAACATCTCTAGTATTTCTATGAATAGAGTTATTTATGAAAATTGTACGTTTGCTCGTTTCATTTGTATCGTATGAATCATGCCAAAAAGAAAGAAGGGATAGCCTTAACATACCTAAACCGATTCTCTTGACAATCCCTTTAACACACGTTGATTGCGACAAAACACGTAACAACGAGAATGAAATAGGGAACAATTCGTATGAAATGCTCGAAGCAATAACCTTGCTATTGCAAAATCATGTTTTTTGAAACTTTCTTTTTAAGATGTGAGTAATATCGTTGCTATGCAAAATAATGTTTGCTGAAATTCTTTCTTAAGAGAGGAGCAATAACGTTGCTATGCAAAGTAATCTTTGCTGAAACTCTTTCTTAAGAGATTGGCAATTGATTTTGAACTAGGAATGTTACCTTTAACTTTTAGATGGCCCCCACTTAGGATGACTAATCCTTTTCTAAAGGCTTCTAATTTGGCCACCTAAATGTAATGAATCTTATTCATATCTTAGGGCTGCTACGTTGTGGTTCCTTGGTCTTATCCAAGGTTGTTAATTAATTACCCACTAATTGTTAATTAACTTGTTAATTCCCCCATTAACTAATAATTAACATATTATCCACATAATTAAGAATTATCTCAAATTACTTAAAATACTACTCACTTTTAACACACTTTATATGTCTTGCTATCATGGTCATGGGGTACCTTGTATGACACTAGTCCATAAATACGGGGTATTGTAGCTTTGACTATATTTGTATATGGTTAAAACTGGGCCCTCCCGATTTTACTATTTGATCGAGACCGGGACATTGCATTGAAGGAAGGCCTCGTAACGGAACACACTAAATCATGAGGATAAGGTACCGAGTTCAGAATCGAGGTACCTGTCGAGATCGAGGCTAGTAGCGATCAAAGCCAAATGAGATAGACATCGAGCAAAGATCGAAGATAACGTAATAAGAGAAAGGTGAGGTATCCGTGACTGGTCGAGGATCATGGCGTAAATCACGGTGACTGGTCGAGGATCATGGCGTAAATCTCGGAACGGATCGGATCAGAAACTGTTAATTAGCTAATAATGAGATTTCCTTCTGTAATTGTAATTATACCAAAAGTGGAATTCCTCTACTAGATAAAGGGGGGTTTTAATCATTTCTAACACATCGTGGATAGGCACAAAGGCAATATAATTCTCTTTCTCGTTTACACTATTGTTCATTAGCTTGGTACACTTTAATTGTTCTTGCATCAACCAGTTCAAGGGTGTCCAAACTTAAGGGCTGAGTTCTATTCTAACATTGGTTTGCTTTACTTTATTGTTAATTTCTATTACGCATCCTCACTTTTATCAATTGGTATTAGGTGGAATCACGTGTCTTTGAAACCACATTATAAGTTTAATTGTTATCCAATTTTAAGGGTAAATAGTTTGGCGCCAACCGTGGGGCTAAGGATAATAGTGATTCCTTAATACTGATTCCAATAACACACACTGCTTTACACTTGTTCTCGTAAGAATCTTTGTTTTCAGGATAAACATGTCAAACTCACAAGCAACGCCTACACATGGTGACAACGGCCTCGTATTTCATGGGGAAAATGACAATATATCCACCTTAGGGATCGAGGTGCCTCAGCCTGACCTCGAGGAAGCAGCAATTGCAAATCCCGGAGTTGGGCAAACTCGGAGTTGGGTGCCTAAGCATGTCACCCTAAACGCAAATTTGGGCATTGATCCCGAAGGTAGCATACACAGAGAAGTTCGATCAGGTGGTCGAGGTACGCAGGGTGGAGAAGATGGTGAAGTTAGCCTCCAATTGATATTCGAAATGTTACAGGCTCAACAAACCGCTATAGCACAACTACAAAATCAGCACCGAACACCGATTAGGATCGAACCAGAAGTCGTTCACAGGACCGAGCTTGTGCCGGAAAGATCAAACGCCAACGAATCGGGGACTGACCCCACAATTATGAAAATGCTCGAGGAGCTCACTAAACAGATTGAATCGGGAGAAAAGAAATTCAAGGCAAATGACAATAAAGTGGAGACATACAACTCCCGGGTTGACCAAATAGCGGGGGCACCGCCGATTCTAAATGGTATGGACTCAAAGAAATTTGTACACAAGCCTTTACCTCCAAGTGACGCTTTGAAACCCATTCCGAAGAAATTCCAAATGCGAGAAATTCCTAAGTACAATGGGACCACCGACCCTAATGAACATATCACTTCTTATACATGTGTAATAAAAGGAAATGACTTGGAAGATGATGAGATTGAATCTGTTCTACTGAAGAAATTTGGAGAAACCTTGTCGAAAGGAGAAATGATATGGTACCACAATTTGCTGCATAATTCCATCGATTCTTTCACCGTGATTGCAGAATCCTTCGTAAAGGCACATGCCGGAGCGATAAAGGTTGCGACTAGAAAATCGGACCTCTTCAAGGTGAAACAAAAAGATAACAAAATGTTGAGGGAATTCGTATCTCAGTTCCAATTGGAAAGCATGGAACTACCACCGGTCATAGACGATTTGACTATTGAAGCCTTTACTCAAGGTTTGAACGAACAAAGTTCAGTGGCATCAAGACAGCTAAAGCGAAATTTAATTGAATATCCAGTGGTAACCTGGGCCGATGTACATAATCGGTACCAATCAAAGATCAAGGTCGAGGATCCCCTTTCGGTTCCGCTTATCCAAACATCCCCGTCGGTAGAACTCAAAGGGATATCGACAGAGAACCCCGATCGAGCAAAGATCAATATCAACCATACAACGTAGATCGTAGAAACAGAAACCCAGGATGCAATCCCATCCGAAATGGTCGAAGGAACGATCGAAGACAGATCTCTCGAGGGCTCATGAGCAAAAGTGGCTTCGATAGACATGCCAATCCCACAGAAGCACCACGATTATGAGAATACAACTTCAGCATCGATGCATCCGGTATTGTGTCAGCCATTGGGAGAATCAAATATACTAGATGGCCCAGACCCCTACAAATCAATCCATCCCAAAGGAACCCCAATCAAATATGCAAATACCATGGTACACATGGACATAGAATCGAAGACTACAGACAACTAAGGGAAGATGTGTCTCGTTTATTTAATGAGGGTTACCTCCGAGAATTCTTGAGCGACCGAGCTAAAAACCATTTCAGAGATGGGGATGCAGATAGGAAAAATGAGCGGGAAGAATCACAGCATGTGATTCACATGACCGTTAGTGGGGTCGATATTCCACAAAGGCCCGTGTTCGAACACACTACAGTATCTATCACCAGGGAAAAAGGAACTAGAGATTATGTTCGAGAAGGCACTTTATCAATCAATGATGATGAAGTAGAAGGGATCCCATAGCCCCACAATGATGCGTTGGTAATCTCTATCCTTATGAATAAAATTCAAGTTAAACGTGTTTTAATTGATCCAGGAAGCTCGACCAATATTATTCGATCTAGGGTTGGGGAGTAGCTCGGCCTACAAGATCAGATCATACCCGCAGCTCGGATTCTCAATGGCTTCAACATAGCGAGTGAAACAACTAAAGGTGAAATCATCCTACCAGTAAATGTAGCCGAAACTATTCAAGAAACAAAGTTCCATGTGATCTAAGGCGATATGAGATACAACGCACTGCTCGGAAGACCCTGGATTCACAACATGAGGGCGGTCCCCTCAACCCTTCACCAAATGCTGAAGTTCCCAACACCGGATGGAGTAAGAACAGTGTATGGGGAATAGCACGCTACCAAAGAGATGTCCGCGATCGATGAAATGGTACCAGTATCGGCACTTTCGCCAACAAAGGGATTGGAGTCCAAAGGAAAACATGAAGCTAAATAACAACCATAACTACTAGCTTCGACTCAATCGGGGAAGCAGGGAACATACGAGGATGATGACTACTGGATCCCTCGATCCTTCATAATGCCCAAGCATTCCGACAACAAATTGACAGTCGAGGAGCTGGAACAAGTCATACCGGTCGGACATCTACTCGATGGAAAGGTATACCTAGGTACGGGGTTAACCCCCGAGCTCAGGGAAAAACTCATTAAATTTATTATCAATAATATGGATTGTTTTGCTTGGTCCCAACTAGATATGACCGGGATCCTGCCGGAAATTGCTACACATCGACTGAGCTTGGACCCGAAGTTCTGCCCGGTAAAATAAAAGAGAAGACCCCAGTCCGAGGTAAAACATGTATTCATCAAGGACGAGGTAACCAAACTTCTCAAAATAGGATCCATTCACGAGGTAAAATATCTCGAATGGTTAGCAAACGTAGTCCAAGTCACTAAAAAGGGAAATAAACTTAGAATGTGCGTAGACTATAAAGATTTAAACAAGGCATGTCCTAAAGACTCTTTTCCTCTACCGAATATCGATCGAATTTTCGATGCCACGGCCGGCCACGAGATCCTTTGTTTTCTCGATGCCTATTTCGGGTACAATCAAATACAAATGAACCCGGAGGATCAGGAAAAGACTTCGTGCATCACTAAGTACGACACATATTGTTATAATGTAGTGCCGTTTGGACTAAAACATGCTGGTGCCACTTATCAACGCTTAGTAAATCGAATGTTCGAAGAACAAATAGGTAAGTCAATGGAGGTTTATATTTACGATAGCAGAGGACCATTTGACACATTTGCAAGAGACCTTCGAATACTAAGGAAATACAACATGAAACTTAACCCAGAGAAATGTGCATTCGAGGTCGGCTCGGGCAAGTTCCTCGGCTTTATGGTATCAAATCGGGGTATCAAAATCAACCCCGATAATATCAAGGCAATCGAAGGCATCACAATCATGGACAATGTTAAGGCCGTACAAAGATTAACAGGGCGCATAGCTGCCCAAGGCCGATTCATCTAGAGGTCTTCTGATATAAGTCACAGGTTCTTCTCACTGCTGAAAAAGAAGAACAATTTTGCATAGAGCAGGAATGCCAACAAGCATTGGAAGAATAAAAGCGGTACCTCTCGAGCATGCCATTGCTTCATACTCTGAAAGCGGACGAGCAACTCTACTTGTACTTAGCAGCCTCGAAATTCGCTGTAAGTGGGGTCCTAGTTCGAGAAGAACAAAGTACGCAATTCCCTGTTTACTATGTTAGTCGAACTTTAGGTGAGGTCGAAACCCGGTACCCACACTTACAAATATTAGCACTTGCCCTAATAAGCGCCTCTAGGAAATTACAATTATATTTTCAGTGTAACCCGATCTGTGTGGTGACAACTTATCCACTTTGCAATATTTTTCATAAGCCCAAACTTTCGGGCTGATTGGCCAAATGGGCCGTCGAGATCAGTGGGTACGATATTGAATACCGACCCCGAATAGCCATCAAGTCTCAAATCATAGTGGACTTCATGGATGACTTTACGTCGGCCCTCGTACTCGAGGTCAAAAAGTAACTATTAATAAAGTCGGGTATATCGTCGGTGGTCTGGGCTAGGCATCGTTTTGAAGCCGCCCACGGGTAATACAATTAGACAAGCTATCAAAACTTCCAAGTTAACTAACAACGAGGCCCAGTATGAGGCCATGATTGCAGGTCTCGAGCTAGCTAAAGGTTTGGGAGCAGAAGTCATCGAGGCCAAATGCGACTCCCTGCTTGTGGTAAACCAAGTCAAGAGAACTTTCGAGGTTCGAGAAGAATGAATACAGAGGTACTTGGAAAACTTACAGGTGACTCTACATCAGGTTAAAGAATGGACCTTACAGCATGTGCCTCGAGAACAAAAAAAATGAGGACGATGCCCTTGCAAATTTGGGGTCATCAGTCGAAGACAGCGAGATTAGCTTGGGGACAGTCGTACAACTTTCATGGTCAGTAATCGAAGAAGGCCATGCCGATATCAACTCCATAAGTCTGACTTGGGATTGGAGGAACAAATATATCGAGTACCTAAAGAACAGGAAACTTCTATCGGATCCTAAAGTATCAAGGACTCTACGTACGAAGGTCGCAGGATTCACATTGGCCGAAGATGGAACACTATATAGAAGGATGTTCCACGGACCATTGGCAGTATATTTGGGACCAGGAGATACCGACTACGTACTACGAGAAATCCACGAGGGCACCTGTGGAAATCATTTCGGTGCCGAATCATTAGTTCACAAAGTCATTAGAGCAGGATACCATTGGGTCGATATAGAAAAAAATACAAAAGAGTTTGTTCGAAAGTGCGACAAATGTCAAAGGTATGCGCCGATGATTCACCAACTCGGAGAGCAACTCCACTCAGTCTTATCCCCATGGCCATTCATGAAATAGGGAATGGATATCGCCGGCCCTCTGCCATCGGGCCCAGGTAGAGCTAAATTTATTTTGTTTATGACTGACTATTTCTCTAAGTGGGTTGAAGTACAAGCTTTCGAGAATATTAGAGAGAAAGAAGTCATAGACTTCATCTGGGACCACATTATATGCCGATTTGGGATGCCTGCCGAGATCGTATGCGACAATGGGAAGCAATTTGTTGGTGGCAAAATGACAAAATTTCTCGAAGATCAAAAAATATAGAGGGTCCTGTTAACGCCATATCATCCTAGTAGGAACGGACAGGCCGAATGGACAAACAAAACCATCATTCAAAATCTAAAGAAAAGATTGAACGACGCTAAGGGAAAATGGAGAGAAATATTGCCCGAAGTCCTTTGGGCGTATCGAACAACGTCAAAATCTAGTACGGAGGCAACACCTATCTCTTAAGTATATGGCACCGATGCTCTAATTCCGAGGGAACCTAGCGTCACGTTTTGATATGCAAAGAAAGAATCAAGTCATGAGCCTATGAATACAAGCCTCGAATTGCTAGATGAAACACGGGAAGCCGCCCTCATTCAAATGGCCGCACAGAAGCAGTGGATCAAAAGGTACTACAATCGAAGAGCCAATCTTCGACACTTTAAAATCGGGGGCTTGTTCTGAGGAAGGTCACCCTCAATACTCGAGACCCAAATGAAGGAAAACTTGGCCCGAACTCGGAGGGACCGTATCAGGTCCTCGATATCATCGGAAAGGGATACTACAAACTTGACATGATGAACGGCAAACAATTACCAAACAATTGGAACATATCACTCATCAAACGATATTACTGGTAAGGTACGACCTTCTATATTTCGTTTATATTTTATACTAACCATTTTCAGGTGTTTAATCAAAGACACCAAAGGATGCTTCAAATACAAAGTCCTTAGTTCTGAAAGAACGCGTTGCACTCTTTTTCCCTTGGTCCAATTATTGTCCCAAATGGTGTTTTCCGACTAGGTTTTTGGCAACCAATGTTCATGCTAACTTAGAGCAATTCAACAGTATCCGAGGCTCCTTTACAATCAACCTCGAATATAGGGGGGAATCACCCTCGGATAGTTACAAGGAAAATACTTCATGTTGACAGGGTCTAGATAGGTAAATTTTGTGAAGGAACAAACGATCAAAATGAATCGTGTCCATGTAGATTACTCGAGCCCTAATAGAACAACATGTATGCATGTATAATCTATTGAAAGAAGTATTTTTCCTCACCAGATATTCCATGCCTTTACAATTTCATACTTATGCTCTATTGTGGAAACTAGCTTAAGGGACGATCACAACTGAAGTTCAAATAATTTACCCTATACTCGGGGTCTGGCGTCCAAAATATTGACATGATCGAATTACTAAACCTCAAAATCGTAAGACCTTAAAAAGGCAACCCTCGATTTTATAGGCCACGGATACCCCACTCGGGGACTGACACTTCGAATGAGTTTGAAGTATAGCAGGGAAACAAGCCTAAGGGGAAAATCCCAAACTAAAGGCTACAACCAAATTAACATGGTTCGGAGACGTCCAAATTCTGTTATAAAACAGGCCTTCAAATATTTTCATAAACCGGTTAAAAAGGCTACCCTCTGCTGAATTACTAAGGGTCCCGATAATATCAACCCTCAAAAACCCTAATGGGTACAAAGTCGATCGAACTGTTGAACAAATTCTTTATTTTATGCTAAGGTATTATGAAATAAATGGTCTCGATAATATCAACCCTTGAAAACCCTAATGAGTACGGAACTGTTCGAACTCTCGCGCAAATCCCTTATTTCATGCTAAGGCACAATTGATTTTATAAGATTAATCAATAAAAGCCGAAAAGGGGAAGAAAGCCATTCTTTTTACTATGGCCGTAGCGGTCTAATTCCAGAGCCTAAAGGGGCATTTTATTTTTGAGTTCGAGAAATCATCCTCACTCAACTAAAACCTAAGGGTCACCCCACTCCGAGTTCGAGCAAGTATTCACTCAATTATAAAAACTAGTTCGGCTTCGATCAAATTGCCTAAGCCTCGAACTTATGAACAAATTTTTCATAATGCATTTATGAAACAAACTTTTCACAAGGCAGAAAAAGCAATTTGAAAGTAAAGTTCGAAATGGTGAAGAGAAGATCTATTTATATATTTCGCTACGATGGTTCAAAACTGGAGGTGGCCGACCATCGACTGGCGTGTATTTAATGCCTTAGTAACTGTACAGACAGGACGTTCCGGTCACTTCGGTCGCTTACATCACGAGGATGACATCATGATAGGTCAAGGTAGAAAATGGAGGGCACAATTCGTTTCTTGTCATTGCACTCCAAAAATTGAGGGGACTATCTATATACGGTTAAAACCAGGCCCACCCGATTTTACTATTTGACCGAGACTGGGAGGTTGCATTGAAGGACGGCCTCGTAACGGAACAGACTAAATCACGAGGATAAGGTACCGAGTTCAGAATCGAGGTACATGTCGAGATCAAGGCTAATAGTGATCGAAGCCAAATGACACAAACATCGAGCAAAGATCGAAGATAACATAATAATAGAAAGGCGAGGTATATGTGACAGGTCGAGGATCATGGCATAAATTTCGGTGACTGGTCGAGGATCATGGCGTAAATCTCGGAATGGATCGGATCAGAAACGTTTAAATAGCTAATCATGAGATTTCCTTCTGTAATTATAATTATACCATAAGTGGAATTCCTCTACCATATAAAGGGGGGTTCTAATCATTTGTTACACACTGTGGACAGGCGCAAAAGCAATATAATTATCATTCTCGTTTACACTATTGTTCATCAGCTTGTTACATTGTTCTTGCATCAACCAGTTCAAGGGTGTCCAAACTCGAGGGCTGAGTTCCATTCTAACATTGGTTTGCTTTACTTTATTGTTAATTTCTATTACTGATCCTCAATTTTATAAATTTGTATTAGGTGGAATCACGTGTCCTTGAAACCACATTACAAGTTTAATTGTTATCCAATTTTAAGGGTAAATAGCATTTTATCTCAAAATGTCAAACTGCGACGAAATTCATTTTCTTCGATTTGCTTACCCTCTCACCTTCACCAATTTACTCATCACTTGTTTGAAATAGCATAATGCTTAGAATCTCAAAATAATCTCATTTCTCAACTTACGTCGATTGACTTACAACGAAACTTTAACATATGAAAATGCGGGATGTAACATCTCATTTCCAAGTTTCCATCAATTTACTTACGGCGTACTTTCACGCATGGAAACGTGGGGTGTAACATAAAACTAGAGTTATGATCCACAAACAATCATAAGTATACCAAATCCATCATACCCTAAAGGAAACTACTCCCTAGACATGGAGAAATTCATCACAAATATAATTAAAGTATAGGAAAACATAAATTCGATCCAAACTCGGGTCTTGAGTGAGAAAGGAATGATGAAATCCTTGTTCTTGTGTTCTTTCAACTCCCCATAAACGTCATTAGGTCTAAAGTATGTCTAAAGTCCAGAAAATAATATTTTTCCATGTCTTTATACCAAGTAGGTTTGGGCCCAGACGAAATCACCCTTTCCTAAGCGAAATAGGAAAATAACTCTATAAATATTGCACAGTTTATCAGGGAGCATGTAATTTTCATCGAGCTACCAAAACACACTGATGCAGCGTCCCACGTGCCGCAGTAGTGCAAATTCGTCAGAGTGTTGCTTTTGTGCTTGATTTTTGATGTCCATACGTGATCCTCGACCCCCGAACACGATCCGAGCTTAATCCCATGTGCTGTTACTCAGACTTCAAAGCTCCAAATAACTCGAATTAGCTCCACAACATCTACATAACTCACAATCACTCCTGCAAGGCATAAAACACACAATAAGTGCAAAACACAACTAATTAAAGATCAACACAAGTAAAGTCCAGTGAATTAGGGTACAATAAGAGACTAAAACACGTAATTATAGCCTACCATCAACACCTCACACTTTAACCATTGCTCGTCCTCGAGCAATCAAACTACACTGTATAAAGACATGACCCTTTTAAACAACTCTCCTAACTTATCACACCAAGAATATTTAAAATGGATTAAGCATAATACTGTAATATCCTCGCTGAAAGATTTGAATCAAAAGAACCACATAGTTTTCACAACCCACTTACTTAATCTAACACAGAGGTCAACGACATTACTTTTCCTTCGTGAGTCAAGTGCCCTCACACAATAATAGAGAGTAGTTCCACACACACTAAAATTAAAAACAATTAGGAACTCAAGATAGAAAGAATCCAGTCACTCTCAGAAATAACATTCATATGCCACAAAATACGTACCATAGGCTTGCTCGTAGTGTGCTACTCTACTAATTAAGCTCATTCAGTCGAGGATCAAGTAGGACTTAATTTGGTTATAATGTAGGCTGCGGGATGTGTAGCATACATATGGATATAAGAGTGACTATACCTCCCAAAGAAATTTAATACATACATTTAACCGTTCAAAACCCCACACTTATGTCAAACCATAGATCTACCTTCACATCAATACACATCAACTCCCAACTTCTATAAGCACAAATACATCAAAAATTACCTCTATCAAGGAATATTTTTAACAATAATACAACTACTTTTCTTTTTTCCTTTCTCCTTATTTCAATAGTTCCACTCAAAAGCCAATCCACCACCCCACACTTTAACTTTTGCAAAGTTCATAAATAATTCAAGTGCTCACAATAGGTAAGTCGTTCATATAGATGGTCAATTCAAAGAAAATGGGTAAGTATTGTAATATGGTTGCCAAAGAAATAAGATTACAGGCTCAAAGGGTNGCCACAAAATACGTACCATAGGCTTGCTCGTAGTGTGCTACTCTACTAATTAAGCTCATTCAGTCGAGGATCAAGTAGGACTTAATTTGGTTATAATGTAGGCTGCGGGATGTGTAGCATACATATGGATATAAGAGTGACTATACCTCCCAAAGAAATTTAATACATACATTTAACCGTTCAAAACCCCACACTTATGTCAAACCATAGATCTACCTTCACATCAATACACATCAACTCCCAACTTCTATAAGCACAAATACATCAAAAATTACCTCTATCAAGGAATATTTTTAACAATAATACAACTACTTTTCTTTTTTCCTTTCTCCTTATTTCAATAGTTCCACTCAAAAGCCAATCCACCACCCCACACTTTAACTTTTGCAAAGTTCATAAATAATTCAAGTGCTCACAAGAGGTAAGTCGTTCATATAGATGGTCAATTCAAAGAAAATGGGTAAGTATTGTAATATGGTTGCCAAAGAAATAAGATTACAGGCTCAAAGGGGCTAACTATGATACATAACAATTAGGTGGGTAAAAGCATATAACTGGCTCAACAAAGAAACACCTATATCACTTCCAAGACTGAATAAAACAACCACTACTCTTTGCAAACACACGAGGCAAGTTCTAGAGATCAAATGCAATGCACACAATAACACAAAATGTCAAACACACATGACATATAAGTCATTCAGGATCGCACTATCAAGACAGTCTAGTCAAAGCAGTTAAGCTAAGTTAAGATCATACAATTCAAGGTACTTATACAAGATTCAAAAACTGAGCCTAAGCGTCACAACTAAAGAAATTACTATTCTCAAGGTATAATAAAGTCAAGAGATATTGCCTTCATTTCAAATTACAACACAGGATTTCCTACTCCTAGAAAACATAAAACTAACTACACCCGATTCAAGTAAAACCCTTTGAAAAGAACTGCGACACAAAGAAAAATCAGGGGGTACTTGTTACACTACCTAACAAAAGAAAATAAATATTTTTGTCTTTTTCCGTCGACTTTAATCCCTCAAGAAACCTCGTCGATGATATACATAAACAAATTCTAAACTTTTTTTTTCTCTTGTGTGTATGAAGATACTCAAACTCCACAAGAGAAACAAAAGAAACACATTTTTATATAAAACAATTAAAAAAATTATAATATACAATAATAAAAAAGAGAAGAGAAATGCAGTGGAGTCTTGTTAAAACTGAAGAAATACTTTGAGATGGTTCTATGTCGGTAACTCGAGGTGAATAAGTGCTATGTGGTAAAGAAGCAAAGTGTATGTGGAGTTCAAGGAGGATATAGCCACTACATTCCCAAATTATCATCCAATCCATCCCGATACATACACTACAACCCGTGCTAAGTCCTTGGTGATTTACAACCAATTATTCCTGAGATAGCAGCGAGTTAAAATAAGGGCAATCATATGGACTGATACTTGTAGCATTTAGCTTTCTTTCTGAGTGCAAAAGTGTTTGATTGTATCCCCTGTACATATTTGTGATTTGGGGATTTTCTTTGTTGTGAGCATGCATGAATTGCAAGATCTAGCAGAAGTTAGGTTCTTGAAGTAGTATACAAGTGAACTTAGTTGTGGGTAGCATTCTGTCATTTTGCGTAAGGCTTGAAGTTTAAAAGTTGATTGGTCGAATTTCTAGATGATCTTTGTATTCCACGAAGGGTGAATAAAAGAAGTTGCATGCTTGTTAGCTAACAGTCAGCACCATCTACAGTCACTGTTGTTTTGTGTCTTGTCGAAAATATAGTAGTGTATGATAGGATGATCTTGTTTTAGTTACTTGAGGACAAGCAAAAGTCTAAGTTGGGGGTGTTGATGTGCCGTAGAATTTCAGCACTTTTGGTACTAATTACATAGACTTTAACTCATCTTTTCAAGCATTTTTAGTTATTTCTTTTCAAGTTTTGGTGTTTTTCAGTGTACCAGACTTGAAGAACCAAGAACACGGAAAAGAAACAAAAACCCACATAAGGGAAGAAATGCGGCAGGTCTGAGACCGCAAAAGTTTTGTGCGAGCCGCAAACCAAACGCAGACTGAAGCAGCAAGTCCAGCTCTTGAAGAGAGAAATGTGTGGTCCATTATACAGTCACATAATGCTTCTACGGACCGCATAATGACCTCATAAATGCAAATGAGATTCTGCGAGATCCCTCTTTGCGACGCAATCTACGATCACATAATCAATATGCGGACCACATAATGGATCTGCGACGGGGAACTGGGGTACTTGGCATGCAATTCTGCGGTGACCTTGTAATTATGCGGACCGCATACACGATCTGCGAAACATTCCTCGGTCGCAGATGTGTTCTGCATTGGCATTTTTCTCTAAATTTGACCCCGACTTTTGGCCCATTATAAATAAATTTACTATGGTTTTGTGGGACATCTTGTCTGAAAAAGAGCCTACATTAAAGGCATTGAATACACCATTGTTTGGGATGCGTGTGAAGAGAGAATCTTGTATCCTTGTAAGCTTTATGACTTTATTTATTGCTTTGTTCTTGGATTCTAGTATGAGTAGCTAGTTCTAAATACTAAGGTTGTGGACCCTAAATAGGTGTAATGTTAATGGGTGTTTACCATTGAATATATATATATATATATATATAATGGTTGGTATATATTTATTCATTTCTTATGCTTCATTTATTGTTAGTGGTTGCAAACATTAACTAGTTCTATTTCACTCTATCTTCACTTGGAAAAGTGGGTTAGGGTGTGGTGGAATTGAATATCAAAAACTCAAGGCTTTAAACCTTGTTTAATAGAATCGCTTAGGAATAAGTGGGTTCTATTTGGCATAAATTGCTTATTCTTAATTTCAAATCTTTTATATTTGGGAAAATCATAAAGATAAAATACTGCCCAACTATTGGAAAATATTGGGCAGTCACTTAGAAACCATTTGCATATCAAAGGGCCTCCCATTAGAAATATATCATATTAACACCGATAGCATTACATTCCATTGATGGGGACATAACCTTGGTTTTCCTAATCAAATTAATTACATTCTCACAACAAAATAGTTTTCTTTATTACACATAATCACAATACTTTTTTTTAAGCTAACGGAATAGAATTACGATTTAAGTCAAGTTTCGCACTATTCATGTAACCTTTTCACACCTATTCCCTATGGGATTCGACCCCAACCTAGTTGGGTTATTATATTTGACATCGATCGCCTTATACAATTTATTTAGGTGTAATTTGAGCGTATCATACATACATACAAATATCCCCCACCCTGCATTTTAAGTTGTGGCATGTGCTCATGGCACACAATTAAAAATCATAAGGTAAAGTAAATATCCCTGAACATCTAGTCGGGGTCTGAGTCAAAGTCACGGTCCATTCCTCGCGCCCGAAGTAATTAACACATCTATGCAGATAGCTTCTTCTCGGCCTTTTTGGGTACACCCCACACTTATCTTTCTCACTCACCGCAGCCTTCTCTTTCAAGCCCTTTACTTTCCACTCGACACTCGCAGCTGGTTTGTCCTTTTGTGACCGCTTTTCTATATCCATTTAAAAAGTCACAGTCTCCTCACCCACTCTAAGCATGAGTTTTCTCTCGTGTATGTTTAATATAGCTCTACCCGTCGCTAAGAATGGTCTTCCTAGGATGAGGGGGACATACTTGTTTTCCTCCATATTTACCACTATAAACTCCACATGAAATATGAACTTATCCACTAGAACTAACTCATCTTCCACTATCCCCTAGGGTATTATGGTAGTTTGTTCTGCCAGCTGCAAAGATATAGGTGCAGACCTTATCTCTCCAATCTTCTTATCAAGTTTCCTGTAGATAGATGGAGGTGTTAAATTAATTGAGGCACCGGAATAGCATAAGCATTTATCAAAATTAATAGTTCCTAAATATCAAGGTATAGCAAAACTCCCTGGATCTCCACACTTTTGTGGGAGTTTATTTTTGCAATATCACGCTGCAATGCTCTGTGAGCTAGACCAATGAAGTCTCCTCTATTTTGCACTTATTCGCAAGGATCTCTTTCATG
>AWOL01S0000151.1:122611-134757 GCA_000715115.1 Nicotiana otophora | reverse complement strand
CCCCCCTCTCTCTCCATGTTTGGTGTTTGACATTTTAACAACTTACCCTTTATCTTTTTTAAATCTGAATATAAACTCTCCCAGTAGCCAGAAAAAGGAAGATTCCTAGTTCACAACTCATCCCAACACTTAATTACCTCTCGCCATAAATTTGCTCTACAACAAAATGTTACGTCTCTATTTCGCACTTCTCTATTATTCATAAAACTAAGACATTCTTGTACTTCTCAAACAATGGATTCCACAAAATCACGTCTTCAGACATTTTGCTACCACGGGCAAAAATAGGATAGTGGAAGTTTCAACCCCACAACCCAAAACAGACCTAAAACACACTAGCATAATCAGCTTAGAACTTTAAGCCTATTTGAATTATTAGCACATATCTTAAGTCCACTCGAAATATCATATTTATAAGGAGAAAAAAAGTAGAGATAAGCAAGAAAGAGGAGAACATGCGTTAAAGACAAAGATGAAAAAACATAAAGAAGGGAAGAAGAAAAGACCTTCAAAGGCATGAGGAATAGCTTCAGCTTGTATTTTAGAAGGGGTTTTCCAACCCAAACTATCACAAGCCTCAATCAGTTGATCAGAAACTCCCAGTTCTTTGAAAGACTTCACTTCTTCTTTGGATTCTTCCATTTAGAGGTTCTCCACAGTGGGTTCTATTAAGACAGTAACTTCAAATCAACAAACTGAATCACGTTACTGAAAAGGGACTTAAAGCAAACAGAAAAGTAATTTTTCTCCCAATTTCTTTCTTTTTATTCCAGTCCATTTAATAATCCTCTTTATTTTCCAAAGACAAATAAATAATCTCTCACAGACATCGACTCTCGATATTTCCCTTTAACTTTTCAATACTCAAAGCAACAAATTTACCGGGATGATAAAAAAAAGACGTATGAAGCAAAATATATTTAATATTAACTTATTGAGGAAGTTTGTGACTCTCATACTTTGAAGGGCAGTTTTGGCGTAACTTATAAAGTTGTTGTAAGGTGACCTGGAGTTCACGGGTTCAAGCCGCGAAAACAGTTTCTTGCATAAATACAAGGTAAGGCTGCGTACAATAGTCATTGTCTGGACCCCGCTGAGCTTATTGCACCGGGTTGTCAAATAATTCATTCAAAGGCATTTACAATCCAATGTAACGTTACTTTTTTTATTTGAGAAAAAAAAACAATCCATTTAAAATTGTGTAAGAAAAGAAAGACGAATTATACCATTTAAAGGACAAAGATTTATCTCGTGTATAACTCAACAACATATTAACAAATAACAAATCACTGTAAGTCTTCATTAATCATACTCCAATTGAAAAACCATAACAGCAGAAGTTAGACGACTCACAGTCATAAACAGCACGAAAAAAAATGCAGAAAAGGAGAAAGAAGATACCTCTAAGGACGTCTGAAGACGGAATGGAGGCAGAAGGCCGCAGGCAGTGTCTTTCGGCGGTGGCGGTGAACAATTAGAAGGTGCGCCCTCTTTTCTAAGTTTTGCCCTTTGAAGTCTATTTTTTTTATTTTTTTAGACGCGTTAATAATTTTTTATAATTTATTTTTTTAGTAATTATTTTTCAATTGATAATATTGTCAAACCATTTAATTTTTCTTGAGATATTATTGATCTTAGTTAATATTTTATCAATTATAATTTTGAAAAAAAAAATTTCTTTTTGATTGATGCAATTGTTATAAAAAAAACTCTACTTTTGTACTAAAAGTATTAAATATTTTTTTTAATACCTATATACCTATTATTTTTAAAACAAATAGGCCCCAAATTTGGGGCCTAAGGCACAAATAATGCTAGAGTCGGCCCTGGTGCGAACAATAGCAAGCGGACTATATATCTTCCTTTCAAAATATAGAGTAACAATTTACATAAACCTTGGGTCATATACGTTAATTACAAGATCTAATAAGACTATATATCTTCCTTTCAAAATATAGAGTAACAATTTACATAAACCTTGGGTCATATACGTTAATTACAAGATCTAATAAGACTATATATCTTCCTTTCAAAATATAGAGTAACAATTTACATAAACCTTGGGTCATATACGTTAATTACAAGATCTAATAAGACTATATATCTTCCTTTCAAAATATAGAGTAACAATTTACATAAACCTTGGGTCATATACGTTAATTACAAGATCTAATAAGACTATATATCTTCCTTTCAAAATATAGAGTAACAATTTACATAAACCTTGGGTCATATACGTTAATTACAAGATCTAATAAGACTATATATCTTCCTTTCAAAATATAGAGTAACAATTTACATAAACCTTGGGTCATATACGTTAATTACAAGATCTAATAAGACTATATATCTTCCTTTCAAAATATAGAGTAACAATTTACATAAACCTTGGGTCATATACGTTAATTACAAGATCTAATAAGACTATATATCTTCCTTTCAAAATATAGAGTAACAATTTACATAAACCTTGGGTCATATACGTTAATTACAAGATCTAATAATCTATATTTATATATGAGTATCTATGAACGTGTGTTACACATTAATAATGGCATGTGATAATTTAAATATTTTTTTATATAAAAGAACAATAAAATTTAAGTAATAAGAAAAATTTTATGTATAATAATACAACAATCATCTAAATGCCGAAAAATATTATTACATTAACATATACATGAATTTAAAAAAAAAGGACATCATCAAAACTTACACAAATGATAAATTTTGTCATGTTAGTTAGATAATTATATATTATAGTTTAAAAGTATTTAATGTGGTGGTATCTTAACGAACACTTCTGTGTGGATAATATTTTTTTGTGTATGTTCCCTCCTAATGCTTTGGTTGCTCTGCCTTAACCAGAACTCTTGTTGTCGATCTTGATATCCCTCTTGAAAGTGCAACATACAGTTGCTCGTGCAAGAAAATATATTGCGGTAATAGTCCAATATTTAGGATGTTTATCCTTGTACTTTATTTATTATATTTGCAAAACATAAACATACTAAAAATTATTTTCACACAAATTTAAAAGGATATTCCTTAGTTTCGGAAGACGAAAGTTGAATTTAGGGATAAAAATATACTTAGAAGCACATTGACCAGTATCATAATTTTTGTATATATGACGTTATTGTCAAAACTTCTATATACCATTTGTGTGCTATTACATAAGATATTCGGCGTATTTAAGTTTTTCAGTAGCATGACGGACATATTTTTCTTCAAAATCAACCATATACAATGGAAGATCAACTTACGGTGACACTAACATACGAAAGAAATAATAAACTTGACAATAAACATGTATGGTAGAAGGCCGTTTGGTATTAAAGTATTTAAGTATTCTTCTTGGTAGTAATTATTTGTATCATTTTCTGTTGAGTCAAAAACAGAAAAATATTTTATTTTTACTATAAAATTTTGCAATCAACATTTTATTTAGTTGATCAACATATTCATTTATGCTAGCTAATATGTCTTTTTAATTCTATCATGCATTTTGCACTAATTGTGTTTTAATCTAATGATAGAAATATTTCTCTTATTAAATGCACTACTATTACCATTAGGATTGATAACCAAGTGTTCAGAAAGAATCAAATCATCTTTTATTGGATGCTCTTATTCGTTTCCGATACGAAGCAAGAAAGTACTGAATATTAGATTTGTTCTTACTTTATATTTATTGTCAGTTGAATCTTTTTCATTTGAGGCCAGAAGTATAACTTTGGCCAGCTAGATTTTACAGTCTCTACTTTTGTCGATTTTGAAACTATTGGTAGTACTTGACATAAATTACCTCTCAAACCATTAATTTTTTACCGAATGGTTCATTAATATCCAATATATCTTTAGAACTTCGTTTGACACTTAGCCATAAGTGTTTCATCCAATATTATCAATTTTGCTTTCCTTATAAATTTAGCACAATTATTCTGCTTTGATACATTTGTGATGGTTATTTAAGTTGTTTGAAGAGGTATATCAAATCTAAAGTGGGTGGCTTCACAATAAAATCGGTATTGGTACACCACTTGCTATTATTGTTAACAGTGTCATGCCTACTGATATGATACTTGCATGTAAGGCATGACATAGATATATTATTTCGATTCCGCCTGAGGCATCTATAAAGAATAATTCCGTTATAAATTTTAACACAATTGCTCTTCTTTAATATATTTGTGATGACTGTGCTTTCTCATACACTTGTATAGCATTTTGATTCTTAATAATCTATTAACCTTTTTACTTTATGTTCTAATGCTCTTTTTATGGAATAAATTTATGTACCCTAAGATTATTTTTTTTAACTTGAATAAGAATTTTACTCATGTGATGAATTTTAAAAACAATTAAATTGGACTCTCTTGCTAAATAATTAATTAAAAGATTCAATTATTTGATTTTATTATAAAAATAATAATTTATTCTATGTTGATTTAGATCTTAATATTACTTCATCTATTGGTTTGAATATTTAATTTTAATTATAATTCTATCCACCATAAATTTTATTTTCAAAGAGCAAAAGATTGATATGGCATTTCGTTTTTAGATCTTTATGTTTGTAGAATCATTAGTGGTATTGACTCGTACCAGCTATTGCTTTTCTCTTTCTCGCGCATTTATATTTTTAAATATTTTCTTAATTGTTGTTTAATAATTGGATATTTTTTAATATTATACGAATAATTGATATAAAAACACTATTTGAGTAGGAAAATAGTTTAAATATAATATAAAAGTATATTATCGTGGAGGTATTTGTTTTTCTCAATGTCAACTTTTTATGTAGTCCATTTAATATTACCTTTTGTTTGGGTATTGGACATTATGGAGTGGCAATGTATTACCAATACGGAAGATTTTGATGAAATTGATTTTATTAAACCTTCCTACATATTTTTAATAAGAACTTAATAGACAAATTTTATTAATTTAAAAATTTTAATTATTAAAAATCAGCACATAAGATATTGTAGTCCAAAAAATAAGTTATTGCAGTTATGCCCTTTTCCTATGAATTCTTCCGTTTAATATTTTAGGGCTATTTTGATATATTAATATTATATTTATACTTTTATAATAACATTGGCTATCCCTTTTTAAAATGGACTTGGACAATATAATACACTCTCAAATTAAATTAGTAATAAAAATTTCTAAGAAGTATATCCTAAAAGTAATAGGATTACATGACTAAAGATATTTACTTGTTCAAGTTTATATGAATTAGCCGGAAAGTAATTATACAAATATGATTCATAAAGGTAATCATGTAGGATTCTTAACGTTTAGTATTATGTCCTAAAACTAAAGAATTATAACGTTAATATCTAGAATTCCGCTTATGTCATTTTATTAGGAGTTATTATGCTCAATATTATAAGGTTATTTTTATAAGCCGACATTGTATTCATGCTTTTATAATAATATAGATAAAGATTTATAGATATAGATATATAAATATACATATATCTATATTAAAAGCATTATGGACTTAGCAAAATATCGTTCGTTTTTTTTTCCTTGAAAAACTAATTTCAGTTAAGATAAAGTAGTAATTTAAGTTATTTTTCTAATATGTAGGTATAGTTATTTAATTATTTTTCTAATATTTATGACTTAGAAATTAACTAAAATATGCATGCTAAATCCTTCCTTATTTGAACTATTATATATGTAAGAAAATTCTAATATTTAAGGTTTAAAATTAATTAAAAATTTACCTATATAAATGTTTTTCCTAATTGAACAAATAGCTAGATTTGGACATTACTTTCTAGGGATGTGAATCACATTTTATCGGGGATGCAATTGATTTATAAAACAAAATATATACCATATTGAGATGTAATTCGAAAACCTTTAAATTGTACAACTAGAATAACGACCCGACTAGTTATTTTGAGAATTAGCGTCTCGTTCGGTGACTTAAGGTATCGAGCAGTTTCATATTATGTGTCATAACTTGCGTGCGTGGTCGAGGTCGGTTTTCGGATGATTCGGGGTCAATTTGGAAGAAGGATTATTGTGTTAGAAGCTTAAGCGGTAAGAGTTGACCGGAGATTGACTTCTGTATAGACGATTCTGAAATGGCATTTTGATAATTTCAATAGCTTCGTATGGTGATTTTAGACGTAGGTGTGCGTCCGAATTTGGATTAGGATGTCCGTAGGATAATTTGAAATATTTTGGTGAAAATTGGAAAGTTGAAGTTTTGGAAGGTTGAGAGGTTTAAATGGGGGTTTACTTAGTTGATATCGGGTTCAGATTGCTATTCCAAGAGTTGGATTAGCTCTGTTATGTCACTTGGGACTTGTATGCAAAATTCGACGTCATTCCAGGTTGATTTGATATGTTTCGGCACGAGTTTTGGAAGTTGGAAGATTTGAAAGTTAATAAGTTCGATTCGAAATGCGATTCGTAGTTTCAACGTAGTGTAATGTGATTTGAGGCCTCGAGTAGGTCCGAGTTATGTTAAGAAACTAGTTGGTATATCTGGACGGGGTCCCTGAAAATTCGGGTGTGTTTCGGATGGGCTACGGGCGATTTCTCCATGTTGTTGGACTATTGATTTGCTGGTATCTGGTATTCTTCATCGCGTTCGCGATGAAACAAATGCATTCGCATACTGTAATTTTGAGGCAGGCAGAAAATGTTCTTTGCATTCGCATGGAGTGTTTCGCGATCGCGTACGTGTGAGTTCTCATTCATCGCGTTCGCGTTCCTAGCTTCGCGTTCACGTAGCACAAGCTCACAGCCTTGGCACTAGTATTTTTCTCCTTCGCGATCGCGTAGTACATTTTTGGGGGTAGTAGTTGTTCCATTCTTCACGATCGCATGCATTCGTTCGCGATCACGTAGTACATTTTTAGGCAGTAGTCATTCCTTTTTCGCGATCACAACTGCATTTCCGCGATTGCGATGTGTAAATCGCTGGGCAGCAGAATATAATTTCCAAAATCGAGGGTTTTGTTTCATTTTTTATTTTTTTAGCTAGAGGCCTCAGATTTGAGAAATTTTTCATTGGTTATTCAAGAAATTCCTTGCGGTAAGTATTCTTTATCCTATATTGATTATATTTCATGATTCCATAATTATTTTCATCATTAAATTAGTGAATTGAATGGAATAAATCTTTCAAAAATGTAAAATGAGGATTTGAAGGGCGATTCGATATCGGAATTTGATAATTTTGGTATGGTTGGACTCGTATCAGAATGAGTGTTTGGGTTTTGTAAATTTTATCGGGTTTCGAGGTGTGGGATCAAGGGTTGGGTTTTTAGTTTTAAGTAAAGATCTAAACTTTATTATTCGAAATTGTTTCCTATGAGTTTCATTTATGATTTGAAGCTATTTTGGCTAGATTTGAGCCGTCCGGAGGGGTTTCATTCGAGAAGGTCATTTTAGAGTATTGGTTTATTTGCGGTAAGTACATTGCCTCACTTTGTGTGTGGGAGGGGGGGGGGAGACTACCCCTTAGTATTTGAGTCATTTATGCTAGTTGTGTCATGTGAAGGCCATGTACGCGAGGTGACGAGTACGTACTCGGGCTTAATTGTAGAAATTTGACCGTTTAGGGCTCTTAGGTTCTTATGTTCATTAGATATGAAGTTATTTTGTCATGTTAAATCTTCCACTTACTAAATTCACCCTTACGTGTTTTATTTGGAATTAATTGATTCATGATCTACCTGTATTGCCTATCAAATTCCTATGTGCCTTAACAGAGGTTATTGCCTCTTTTATTGTCATGCTATCTTTTCCGTAACTGCTTAACCTTAATTGAAGTTCTTATTACCACTTCCGTAATTGCTTAACCTTAATTGAAGTTATTAGTATCTCTTCTGTAATTGCATAACCTTAATTGAAGTTATTAGTATATCTTCCGTAATTGCTTAACCTTAATTGAAGTTATTAGTATATCTTCCGTAATTGCTTAACTTTAATTGAAGTTATTAGTATCTCTTCCGTAACTGCTTAACCTTAATTGAAATTACTATTATCTCTTTGTAATTGCTTAGCCTAAATTGAAGTTTGTTAACCCTTTCATTGTTGACGTATTCTTATTTGGGGTCATTGATTCATGTTATCTCTCTTATCATCGAATTGTACTTCTGTGGAATCATTGCTACACATTATATCTCCTTTGTTGAGGTATTCTTGTTAAGACCATTATTCCCTATTGTGTCTTTCTTTGTGAGATCGTTCTTCTGTTTCTCTGTGTTCTAAAGTTCTTGTGTTGATTTACTTACCGTATTCTCGGGTTATTGTTGTTGTTGTTGTTGTTGTTGTTGTTGTACTTGGTGTTGTTGAGTCGAGGACTATGCGTGGTTATGGTATTGAAACTGTTTTGAGGAAATGTTGTGGCATATGTGCACATGTTGTGAAAGTCATTTTATTGTGTTATTATGTTTTGGCATGCGTTGTGTTATTGAGAGGATTGTCGGGGTGTTCGCACATGAGTTGTCCGTGTTGTTATTACTATTGATATTTGCACATGCGACGTGGCAAGGCGGGTTATATATTTGGGTTTGTGCATGTGGCGAGACAAAGTGGGAATATTATTATGCACGTGCGGCGAGACAAGGCGGGCATTTACTTTATTATTGCGCACGTGGCAAGACAAGATGGGCTATATCGGGGAATGATTTGTGATGACTTGTGATGGCCTGGGGGCATTGTTATTGTTGATATTTGTGTAGTGGTGTGCTTACCCTGTGTGAGTTATGTTGTGTACATTTTTGAGTGATCGTTTCTTATGTGCCATTCATTGTCTCTACTCTTACTTGTTAACTTGAATTGTGGTAAAACACTTGCACAAGCATACACGTAAATAAATCACCCATATCGGTTTAAGAAGATGAATCCTGATGTTATTGATCATTCACTTGTACTCTCGTGTACTTGCCTTCTATGTGAGAGTTATCCTGTTGGCACGTGAGTTGTCCGTGTAGTCATGGGTTATTGTTATTATTTCCACGTGAGTGGTCCATATAGATATTAGATATTGTTACTGTCATAGCACGCGAGTCGTCCATGTGGTTATGAAATATAATGTGGGCACAAGATGCCAAGTGATTAGGGTTCATGAATTGGGACCCGTGATTTGTGATTACGAGGTTTGGTACCTCATGGAAATTCTTGAATAAATCTAGTGTAAAAGCGGTTGTTCTTAATGAGTTGTTACTTGTTTTCCTTTATATATGATTCCACCGGACTTAGAATGTGTTCAGCTTACGCTACAACACTATTACCTATTTGCTTCTTGTTACTAATTGTTGTTTCTAGTGTTTCATTGCAAGTATTGTTTTGTCTTCCTTATCATGCTTAGCTTTATATTAACATTGTTTTCCTCGTTAGTTCACCTTCATAATTGTTCAGGTTGTTTAATCCAGTAGGTGTCTTGACAGTCCCTCGTCACTATGCCATCGAGGTTAGTCTTGATACTTACTAGGTACCGCTGTGGTGTACTCATGTTATGCTTTCTGCACATTTTTGTGTAGATCCAGGTATGTGAGAGTTGGTTGATCAATAGCTAGATGTTCGGGTTTTTCATGGAGACTCAAGGTAAACTTGTCGTCGTGGTCGCAAGCCTTAGAGTCACCTTCTAATATTGTACATGTACTGTTTATTTCTATTCCAAAACAGTTGTATTTAGAGATTTTTCTAGCAAACTCAGTAGAGCTAATGACTTGTACTACCGGTTTTGGGAATATTATATCATGGTGGAAATATTGGTTTTATTTAGAAATATCTCGTTTATACTGAATAGTTCGGTTAGTTAATTGCTATCACTTAATTCAGTAGGTAACATCACGACATCCTATGGAGAGAAGTTTGGGGTCGTGACAAGTTGGCATCAGAGCCCTAGGTGCATAGGTACTACGAGTCATAAGCGAGTTTAGTAGAGTCTTGCGGATCGGTACGGAGACGTCTGTACTTATCTTCTAGAGGCTACGGAACTATTAGGAAGACTTCACTTCTTTTATTTCTATCGTACGAGTTTATTGATCTCGGAGTTTGAGACTTTGTCATTATATTCTCTCACAAATGGTGAGGAAACGAGCCGTAGTTACCGATGACGTTGCCCCCAAAGCCAGTGTTGCTAGGGGTAGAGGCAGAGGCAGAGGCAGAGGAGGAGCACGCGCCGCATCTAGAGCACCTATTCTAGCAGCAGTTGAGGAGCCGCCAGTAGCTCCGATTGGGGAACAGGTACCGGAGGTGCCTGTTTTTACCTTGGGATTTCAGGAGACTTTAGCACAGTTCCGGAGCATGTTTGGTACATTGTCTTAGGCGGGGTTGATTGCGGTCGCACTAGCTACTTGACAGATCAGGGGATGAGCTCAGACTCTCGCCGCCCGTACTCCAGAGCAGCGAGTCCATATTGGTCAGGTTCCACGTGTCATGCCAACACAACATGTTGTCCCAATTCAGCCTGTGGTTAGGACAACAACATTTGAGGAAGAACAACTTATACCTGCGAGGTTCAAGAAGTATCACCCTTCAAGTTTTAATGGTTTGGCTTTAAGGGATGCGCATGGTTTTCTAGAGTAGTGCCACTGCATTCTCCATACTATGGGTATTGTAGAGATGAGTAGGGTTGCTTTTACTACGTAATAGCTTAAGGGAGCGGCATATCAGTGGTGGCGAGTGTACGAGTTGGGTAGCCCAGCTGATGCAGCTTCACTTTCATGGACTCAGTTCTCAAAGATATTCTTGAGAGAGTTTGTTCCCCAGACTCTTCGGGATGCATAGCGAATGGAGTTTGAGAAAATTCGCATGGGCACTATGTCAGTGTCAAAGTATGTCGTTAGATTCAGTAATTTGTCCAGACATGCACCTGCTTTGGTTTATAGAGTTAGAGAGCGAGTCTGCAGGTTCATTGAGGAGCTCAGTCATGATATCCAATTCAGCATGGCTCGGGATTTGGAGACGGATGTTTCGTTCCAGCAGGTGTAGAGATCTCTCACATATTAGAGGGCATGTAGGATCAGGAGGGAGAGGTTAAGGAGGATAAGAGGCCTCGTAGATCAGAGAGATCTACTGGAACCTATTTTGGAGGCAGGGTACGACACGGTAGAGGTTTTGTGGGTCAGCCAGTTTAGTTTGCACTTCAGGCTTCGCACGTATTTCAGGTATCTATGGGTCTCAGGGTGTTACACCCTATATTCGTACATAAAAAATGTATCGTAAGCAAACTAATGTAGGACAAAAAATGAGATAATATTTAAAAGTATATAAAGTAAGTTAATCATGTTACCTCTGAAGTTACAAATATTGAAGATCATGAACAACAAGTACAAAGAGGGTTGGACAATTCAGAAGCTAAAGCAATTGAAGAAAATAATGTTTCGTCGAAAGTCGATAAGATGGGAATGTTATAACATGTACCTTTGGGGTGAGACTAGGGTGCTTAACATGATAAGGATATTATGTTATGATTTATATTAGTCGTATGACATCCGTGTGTTATGTTTTGAAGTCAAGCGAGTTGTGGAACAAAAGTCGATGAAAGTCATCACAAGTTACATTCATATGTTTTACTGAAACTGTGGGTCCAATGTAACTGCAATTTTCTCCCAATATACTAAGAGTTATGGGGTGTTCCACCCATCAAATTAAAGATCTATGAGTCTATTTTCCAACGCATTAAACCGTTTGTCAATGCGACATCAGAGAAGAGAGATATGGGTAGTTTTGCGATACTGCGCAAGCTGCTAGGTGACAAGTAGGTGTGTCACCTACTTGCTTAAATGAAAGCCCAAAAATGGGCCATTTCGGGTCGTCCAAAGAGGCCTTTTAAAGGACTATTTTATTCATATATTAGACTTAAAATAGAGCATAATAATCAGACATAATCTCTGCAAAAAAAATCCTCCCAAAAATTTCCCACAAACCATAATTAATTTTCTCTCCCTTTCAAGTTCTAATTGGAGGTAAAACCTAGAGTTTGAAGAACCAAGATAGGAGCTGAGTTATACAACAAATAAGGTGAGTTTACTGCTCTCTCTCATCCAGTTTTGCTTCTATAAATTTATGGTAAGTCGTTCTATACTTGTAAGAACTCACGGGACGGTGATCGGAAGCCGTGAGTTCGAGTTATTCACTTGTAGCGGACTGTTTTGTGG